>JXCR01121151.1:510357-582122 GCA_002079205.1 Phalaenopsis hybrid cultivar
ATATATATTATAGATATATATCTTC
Source organism: Phalaenopsis hybrid cultivar (assembly GCA_002079205.1). Taxonomy (NCBI): domain Eukaryota; kingdom Viridiplantae; phylum Streptophyta; class Magnoliopsida; order Asparagales; family Orchidaceae; genus Phalaenopsis; species Phalaenopsis hybrid cultivar. The sequence continues at coordinate 510,383 of JXCR01121151.1, forward strand.
GTATGATTTCACCTTTCCAAAAAATCTCTCTCCTTGATCATCAAAAATGATTCAGGGAAGAAAAGAATTAAAAAGATGAGAATGTATGACAAAAATAGACAAAAAAAATAAAATAAAACATGAAGAGCTTATCTAAGGTAATCATCGTATGATAGGTTGAGATTATATGATACACCTTAAAATTACCTATTTTAGATATACATTTAATGCTCATTTTATGTACATTTTTTTATGATAGTGCAATTCAACGAAATGATTTTGTATGTTTTTGGTTCCAGGTATAAGAAATTGATTTTTGAAGAAAATAGAGCAAAAAAGATGCAATTTGGAGCCAAATCGAGCAAGGAATAAAATTATGATCGGTGCATTTTGTTGAAGCAAGATTGGAGTTAAAACCAAGCAAAACGTAGTGAATCAAAGCCATGCTAAATTTTGAACTAGTGCTATAGCGCCCAAACTGGCACCATAGCGCGATTCACGTCAAGAAATAGGCGTCATAACGCCAATAACCATTTTGGACGGTTATGGCTCAATTTTTGGAGTTTTTAAGCACCAGTTGGCATTTGGAAAGGCACATTTTGGCATTTCAAACTCTTGTGAACACCAAGAATGTCTAGAGGTCATAGATAAGAGTATAAAAATTAGATTTATACCTTTTCTAGATAGATTGGTGAGGAAGTTGAGAGATATTTGTAAAGAATTGTATGAGCATTGCGAGGATCAGTAGGAGACTTTGTTAGAGGGATTTTTTCATCTTTCTTTCAGGGGGAAAAAGCTAAGTATTGTGTTCTTCATTATCTTATAATTTTTGTAAGGTTTTTTCTAGTGAACTTGCTTTGATTTAAATCAAGTTTTTTGTTATTTTTTCTATGCTTAGTGAGTAGTTTTCCTTACTGTTTCTCCTTGTGATGAGAATTAGTCATATGTGGGATTAGAATGGTTTGAAGATTTCTTCTATTCTAAAATTTTCATGATGTTTTCATCGGTCCTTAATTTACTTTGCAAATTGATCAATTGTAAGGTTTAAATCTATTGCGAAACTAAAAGACCAGGGGGGCTATGATTTCACCTAATTAGTGAGTGCCACACTAAACTTATGATGAGGGGAACCAAAATCTAAGGAGAGTGCAAATAGAAAGGAAGATAAGTTTTGATGGCCATAGAATTGATGTTTCTAGGGTGACAGTCTAGATCCTTTACCAATTTTGTTTAAAGTTGGAACTAAGGGTGCCTGGTAGATTCTATAGAGAGAGCCCAGTGGGTAATTTAGAAGTGGCAAACTAGAATCTACCTAACACTACCACACAAGCTAGAACTTACTTTATATTAGTCAATGTTCTTTATGCACTCAAAAGAGGGTAAAGAAGCAGGTATGCTCCTATTTGTCACAATACAATATTTTAAACTTTAAACATTTGATTCATACACTGATTATAATCTAATCGAAAGGGGAAAGGGATTTTAATTATATAGAAACATTCCATAATTTAACAAATCTCCTTAGATTAGATTTTAATTTAATTTAGTTAACTTTAATTTTATTATAAATTAGTAAATTTAGCATAACCAAAATTTTTGAAAATTTCATACTAAGACTTGATAGTATTAGACTAGAGTTACCCTAAGGGGGTTCCTACCTCGTTTCTCTATGGGATCGATACTGGGGTCTTAAAAGAAAACCCTATATTAGTTAAAATGATACATATACTTGCAGAGTACCCTAGTGTGTAAACTATATTCTAAATTTCATAACACTTTGATTTTGCACACTAGCCACAAAATACAAATTGGCTCATGTTTTTGTCCACATTTTAAAAGCTAAATTACTGTGTAATTGCGGGCCAAGTCATGTTTTTGACAATGTTATCGGGGAAGCTAGAGTAAGAACTTTAGGATAATTTTAGTTGAATCTGTAAAACTTTGATTTAGAAATCACAGTGTTATTATTTTGTGTGTTTTTGTGTGTTTATTTAAAGAAAATCCAAAATACCTAAATATTTTTTTATATTTGTCCTATTAGTTAAGACTTTAACTTTTTATGCATCAGTTTCAGAGAAAGCTATTAGGAGAATTATGAATTAGAAAAGACTCCATGAACTTATGATAGAAATGGTGGATCATCAAAATAATGAGTATTCAAATTTGGATTATAATGCTAGTCAAGGCCCCCCAATTATTCAGGAAAATTCATTTGGACAATTATTCAAAACTAACTCTTTTGAAACTAGCCATGAGATATACAATCCTTATTTCAATTATTATAACTCGGGTTGGGAAAATTTATTCAAACTTTAATTGGAACAATAATTTTTGAGGAGAAAACCAATTGTGGGGAAATAATCAATTTAATTAGATATATAATTAGAATAATGACGACGACTATAATGATGGACTTTTTTTTACTCATCAATTTATCTTTGATTGATTGAATGAGGAAAATGAGTTATCAGAAGAAGTGGTTATTTAAATGGTGAGTCAGTTGGAAAGTCTAAGGGCCATAATAAGGAATATTGAAAACCAACTAGGGCATATTATTAATTCAATTAACAGTTACCCTCTAGAGATTTACCTAGTGACCCAAAGATAGAACTTGAGGAGAAGAATACTGAACAAGATAAAGCTATCCAATAAATATGTGGAAGAGAATTGAAGGATAAGCTCAAAAAAAATGTTGACTTAAGAAAAGAGGAAAAGGAGATTGAAAGATCATTGGAAGAATTTCTTGTGGAAATAGAAAAAACTACTTCATCGACGAAGATAAATATAGAAAGACCACCTCCACCATTTCCTCAGCCCCAAGTGGAAGAATTAGAAGATAACTTCTAACAGAAGAGTAACTGACCGAACCCGCAATTACACAATTATTTTAGTCTCGAAATATGGCCAAAAGCTTGACCCAATTTTATATTAAGCAGTTAGCATGAAAAATTAAATATTATATAAAGTTGAAAAAATGGTTTACACACTAGGGGTACTATGCAAGTATATGTATCATTCAAGTAGTATAGGGCTCTAATAGAGTTCTAAGTATCAATTTCATAGGGATAGGCAAAATTTTTATAGGATGGCTTTATTAAAATTGTCTTTAACCTGCAGTTAACTTATATAGGAAGTGAGAAAAAGTTTTCTTGTATTACCTAATCCTACAAAATTAAAATAAATTCTAAGTATTATATGCAAATGTAGAATGTAAATGCAAGACAATCTAAAAAGGCTAAAAATGTAATGTTACTTCTAAGCGATTCTAAACTAACGATGTATAGAAGAGTTCAAATTTTTATAAAACATCCTTCCTCTTGCAATGAGTTTATAATCATTGTATAACTAATGTATTATGACAAATAGGAACATACCTACTCTTTACCCTCTCTAGAGTGCATAAAGAACATTGACTAATCCAAAGTTAAGTCTCTAAACTTGTGGTTTGGCTGGGAAGGTACTCGCTGTCACTTTAGAGTTCCCATGTACCCCTTACTTGAAGGCTAACATCTCTCTTTGGTTTCCAAACATCTAGACAAAATTGAGAGTTTTAGTCTATCACTCTAAAATCTCCAATTTTATGCCCATCAAAACTTATTTGCATATTTATTTGCACTTAACTCCATGAACTACATTCTCATCCATGAAAATAAATTTGATTCTTATAATGTGAAGGAAAGCACAGCCTTTTTGGTTCATTATGTTTCACAACAGATTATGACAATTCAATTGGCCAAATCAATAAGTAAATTAAGCATAGAGTTTAGATCATCACAATTTATGGAATTAAAATCATTTCTACTAAACTTCATTCCTACACATTATTATTCCTCATTGCATGGAGAAAGACAAAGGAAACTACTCAAATATTATGTGGAAGAAACAACAACACAAGGAATTATAGATAAATATAAGTTTACAAAACAAAACCAAGTAAAAATAAACAAAATACACAACTTATCTCAAACTCTTTCCCAATAAATCCTTCTAGTTGCTTGGAATCACTCAATCTCCTTACAATTTTACTCTAATCTCACTTAGAAATGTAGTGAAAAAGATATCTCTCACTTCTCCTTTTCTCCTCCAAGACTTTCTCCTCTCTCCAAGAAGACTCCCCTCGCTCTAATATGACTCCCCTCTCTCTAAGAGAACTCCCTTTGGAATTTCCAGAAGTATCTTTAAATACAACTCTCAAAATCACCAAGAATTTCTTCAAGCACCCCTTCAAAATTAATCCACCTTCATTGAACCATCTAGAAAAATTGTCTCCGGCGCCTAGGCGCCAAATCCTGGCTACTATGCACCGGGTCAACATTGGCCTTGTTGCTTCCTTTGACTCCAAATTGCTCTATTTTCATTCATTTTTCTCTACTTTCTCCATTGAGTGTACCTACAACCAAAAGCATCAAAAATACCTTTCATTAAATATCATTAAAGATTGGCATTAAATATGTAAATAAAAGTAACTTATTTTAGGCTTGTCAAAATCCTCCAAACTTAATTGTTACTTGTCCTCAAGTAACTTATTTCTTTTAAAAAATTAAACATGTTAACATGTGATAGTGGGTTTTATTAAAGACCACTATAGTTTTGTCACATGAATGTAGAAGTTATGACTTTAGAAAAAAATCTTGTAATTTAGGCTAGAAATTAGGCATAAGAATTATTTGTAATCAAGTCCAAGAATTTTTATATTCTATTCATTTCAAAAATAAATTTTAGTTTGAAAAACATAGGGATATCAGAAAAATAACAGATAGAATTTAAGAGAACTCTACTAGTAAAGGTAAACTAACACTTTTAGGAAAAAAAAAGCTCAGAAATGTAATATAGCTCTTTTTCTTTAAGATGATTCAAGTGAAGCCAATTTTTAATTAGGCATCCCCTCAAGCTTCTCCTCACTTTTAGAATATTTTTATTTTTTTTTTTCTATTTTCTTTTTAATTTCTTTTACTTTCACGATCATTTTCAATCTTTTCTTCTCTTTTTCTTAGTGAGGATTACTATACCTAGATCAGCCTTCATTGATTTTGAACTTCACTATCCTCCTCCTAAAGTTAGAAACTTACCACATTTCCATACCTTGATCATTTGTTTTAGTTTTCGGAAATGATTTTTGATAAAGTCTCAATTCCTTAAAGTACAAATCTAAGGTTTTCAGTATTTCAAAATGACAATTTCTTTTCTACATTAAATAGTAAAACCATATCCTTATTGTCTTTTACTTAATATCATAAGATATAACCTTTATAACCAAAAATTGGCTTGTCTACCACAACATTTATAGAATAAAAAAAAGCAGTTCTCTAAACATAACACCACTTACCCCATATTACTTTAAAATGATATTTTCATTGAATATAGTTTCTTAAAGACAAATAAAATTATGTTTTCCAAAAGTATCTCTTCCTCCCCCAAACTTATTTTTTTCTTAAGAGGTTAAAACATTTAGGACAGAAAATATAGAAGTAGAAAGAAAAAAAAATTTATAAATGGTTTAACATGAAAGTATTCAAGTATTAAAAACAAGTAAACAGGAGTAGTAAAGCTTAATTAATATGTACGTAACAATAGGAGATTGCCAAGTACAGGAGTTATTCAAACAACAATAGTGTAGTAAAAAATAATCAGTAGTGCGGTAACAACAAACAACAAGTAGTACAAGAAAATAAGCAGTGTTAACTCCAAATCAAAAGAAATCCGTAATAATAATTACCACACCTTAGAGTTCAGAACATTGAACAACTTTCAAAAAAAAACATCTAAACAAACATAACACACAACGCCCATAACATTAATATTATTCATTACCATCATCTCCACCTATCTAATCATCAGCCTCCTCATCTTCATCCATATAGTTTTGTGGTTGATAGTCTAGAAATGAAGGATTTGATGGAAATGGAACATCATGATCTCCTTAAAGAAAACTCATCAAAGATGTCTTAATACTCATATCATAAACATCTTTAAGATTAAAACATCCTTGAACATTATCAACCTTATCATCGATATCAATCACTTTATCTTGAAGATATGCAATATCATGCACCAGTGCCTGATCATCATTGTGAAGATCATCCAAAAAGGCTGAAGATTGAGCAGCAACAACTAAGGTAGATGGTATGGAAGCCAAGGGAGAGGGAATATCATAACTTCAACCCCTATATCTCAATTCAACATGCAATTCATATACATTTACATTGATCTTGATAATTAGTTTAAGAGGCTCTAATAACTCTTCCTAATTCTCATATCCAACTCTTGATTATTTATATAAAGTAAAGGGGGCAAGGTATCCTAAATCTCCAGTATTTCTACCTTTAGAAGAAATTTTCTGATAAATTAGATATCCAATATCTATAGTTTTCATTTGTTGAATGCAGAGGTTCAAAGGTTCTCTCTCCTTAGTTAGCTCACTAAGGTAATTGCAAGGAAGAAGTCGTGCAGAAACGAAATAGTGTCATGCCTTGGAGGGTTCATTTAACATTGAGGCAAAGAAGTTTGACTTATGGTCATTCTTAACTTTCCAAACTACCCTTTCATCAGTCAGAAATGAAATCACCTCATCCAACTCCGACTCAACAGGATAAAATGAAGAGTAATCGCAGTTTGGAATATTTGGAAGCTAGTCAAGTGAATTGATGAGCTTAAGTGTAAACTCCACACTTCTTCCTTGAACTTATACTTGGTCATCAGAGGCTTCTCAGAGGTTGGTGTAAAATTTCCGAACAACAGAGATAATTGCTACATCGGTAAAGTAACAGAAGCTTTTCCAATGTTGGGTTATAATCAAACCCTCAACAGCTCCCCCAGGAATGAAGAAAGCTCTCACATGAATCAACATTTTAGTAGTTGAATCAAAGTTCTAATAGTGAGAAGATTATTGTATCTGTACTAAGTTTCATTTTGATAATTTTTTTACAATCACACATTTCTCTTTTTCCCCTCTTAGTTTTAGGAGCCATAATGTATAAAAATTTAAGAAATAATCCACATAAATTCTAAAGAGTATTCTTAAGCTCCCAACAACATATTTTTAAGGTAAGAATCCTTCCACCATGGAGTCTTCACTCATTTCTTCCATAAATCCAATGTTTCAGCACTCGAGTAATATGAGATGAATCCATGGTGAAAATAATTTTTTCTTGCATTAAAGTGAAGCTCTTACGTTAAGGAGATCAATTCCCAAGTTTCCAAGCCAAGAAATCACCCCAAACACCAAGATTGGAGAAGCCCTAGGAATGCCCCACACTAAAATTCATGAAAATTAGGAGGAAGAAGATGAAGGTTTGGACGAAAATCAAAGTTTTAAGCCTGAGCCATCCGTTCATCTTAACCAGCGATTAAGAGCCCCAATTCTGGTGCCTAAGCACCAGGTTCTTAGGTTTCTAGCGCCTAGGCTCTAGTGCATAGATTTTGATTTTTTTTTGTTTTTAATAAAATTTTAACAACAAGCACTACACAGCAAGGCACAATGAACCCAAGTAAGCCAAATTCAACATTTTTAAACATCTTCCTACATCTATTTTCACAAACATCAACAATCACTTATATTCAAATAAAAATCCAATCCCCATACAAACACACATTAAATTTCACTCACAACTTTTAAAACATAACTTATGAATTCAAACACAAATCACTAAACTCATGAACACCCAAAATATTAGAAAGCCTACAAGCACACATCAGAGCTAATACTATACGAAACCAACAACATATAAACACACATCAAAGTTACTACAAAAAATCCACTACATATTATCATCAACCTCACTACCCACTTCTCTAATATCACCAAGCGACTGATGCATTGTCTACACTATTTTAGTTGATGAGTTGCCCGTTAGAAGCTGTCGGTGGTTGGCATCAAAAGCCCATCGCCCGCTTTGGAATGACATTTTAATTTACAAATGTATATAAGTTTAGAAAAATATGAAATCAAACTGATCCCATATTTTTCATAGTTTAAATGAAAGAGCACTAATGTATCTATCCCAAAGGATAAACACAAGACTTGAGGATGAGGCTCGATAAAATAAACTAAGGAGTCCCGAAAGATAAACACAAAACTTGAGGGTGAGGCTCGATCAAATAAAATAAGAAATATATGACATCTGTTTGGTCTGCAAAAATCATTTTATTTGTCGACAAGTTCCCCTATTTAATATGAAGAATTAAATAGGGTCTATATTAAGTTGGGTTCGAAAAATTTTCCTATAAGGGCAAGCTCCTATAGTTAATTACATCTTAGATACTGAGGTCACCTAAGAAAAATCACAATAAAAATCAAAGAATATTATCTTCAAGGAGTTCAAAAGGATAGGACTTTTCAACAAAATCGGACAAAGTGGTGTGAAATGGGAATAGCTCAAATTTGGAACATTTTATTATAGTATCCAAAGGAGGAAGAACTAGGGGATGTCATAGATTCGGAGGAGAACCTCAGTGACTTCTCAGTTTATCTTGTTATTTGTCTTCAGTTTTGTGGAGAAATTTATTTGAGTGTTTCATCCTACCAATTTTATTAGTTTAGGGCTTATATTTGTGTGAAACAATCACACAAATAGCTTGGAAGATGTGAGAATTTAGATTGTGACAAACGACAACCTGGGAATCCTAAGACAAGTTAGAGCTTATGTTGTACAGTAGAATTATAGAAACGCTTAAAGATGAGGTGAGAATTTATGTTGCCTAAACAAACAACCTCAAAATCCTATGGCTTTGTTGTTTAATTCTAATGAAGGAATGGTTTAGCTGGGGAAGGCAGGTTTTGCTGTTGAAGTTGGTCGTGCTGCCCATCATACTAACTCCAAGCTCCTCGACGTGGCGAGTTTAAGTTTTCTAAGGTGTCATGTTATAATGTCAAATCTGATGGCCTTATGGTTATAGTTCTTTAAAAGTTTATGAGGGCACGTTAAAGTTAATTAGAGCAACACTGGTTAGGATCTTATGGTTCCCTCATTTCGGTACCACTATTTTCTATTGGATTCACTTAGTTCAAATGAATTTAATAAACTCAACCTAATGAGTTTTGTACTTTCATTTAGACCGTGAGAAGTCTCGTTAGCAACCGTAGGTTACCTCCTCCGAGGGATTCCAATCATCCAATAAATACATCTTAATTTAATTACAATTATTGTTTTGTGATGTTTAGGATTAAATTTTGAGTTTTCTTAAATTTTGAATGTTGTGGGGGTGAATTTTATCTTGGTTGATTTTAGTTTTAGTTTTGGTTTTGGTTTTACGGCTATCTTATCAGTTTTGGTTTTCATGTAGGGTGGCATCATTGTTCTACATGCAAATTTTGTAAGCATAAAAGTACAGTGTGGAAAGCATAGAAAAAGATGGTACTGTAAACTGTAAAAGCATACCAGACGAGTCTTCTCGTTCCCCCACCTGAAACTCAAAATGCATGTGAGGGCATTTTATATAAAATGGAAAAATAAGATTCTGGTGATCTACCAAAATCCTAAATCATATCTTAGTGAGTATATATTAATTTGACTAAGGATGATTTCATTAGGCAAACCATGTTAGATTTAGTAGACCTCTGAGGTATCCAGAAGGTCGGGAGAAAGAAGCAGGTCCATGCTTCCCTCTGACCGCCTGGTGGAAAGTCTCGAGCTCATTTAAACTTATTATATTGCTTAATAAATCATCATATAAATACCTCTAATGCTCAGTGAACAATGATGTTTTCATTATCCCTAAGAGTAGGGGAATCATCACTTGTAATTTAATTTTAGAATTATGTAAGTGAAAACCCTTAAAGGGGCAAGTTAGTTTTATTGGAACACATAGCCAATTTTAGCATTAATGTAGGCTTGTAGCATTTTAAAGGTGTTCAATTTCTAGTTACATTTACTTTTCTAATACTCATTTAACCAAATTTGATTTAGCTTAGGTCACTCCTAAGCCCTTAAGACCTTGATGGATGTCTTAGTCATTTTGAAAGAGATTAAATTTTAAGTGATAATAATTCATCTCAAAACATTTGAATGTCAATTGAACATCAAATAGGTGTATTAAATTAATGAGTTATTAACACCCAAAATCATACCCCTAAGTCTATGATCATTTAATTTACTAGACTTCCAAATTTTAATAATTTAGGAAATTATAAATTTATCCTTTAATTAGGAAAAAAATGAGATTGGTTTCTACCAACTAATCTCTTGTGTTTCATTCATCCAAATATGTTAATTAGGCTAAAAAAATTTGCCCATTTCCCTTTCTTGAATTAAGCCTAAGTGTTAATTAAGGCCAAATTTCCAAAATTACACTTTTGCCCCTAAGGCTCTATCACTTCATAATTCATCAAATTTAATTCAAATTACTTTAGATATTTCATCCAACCTTACTCATGGGTTAATTAAGACATCAGAAGAGAAAATGTGATTTTTTAAATTTAAATTTATTTTATATAATTATTGAAATGCAAAAATAGGGTTTTTTTAAAGAAAGTTCCATATCTTGACCAAGGCATAGCCTAATCCCTTAAAATTTTTATTGGAGGTAGACTTAGACTAGAAACCCATTGGGACCAAATTCCATGATTTTTTGCGTTGCATTTAAATTATTAGAATTATTTTAATTTATGGAGTATTAATTAATTATAAAATATTGCAAATATCGAAAACTAAGTTTTATATTTTTATTAAATCTCAATGAGGTCAAGGAACCCAGGGAAACAAATTTTACATTTTTCTAATTTTTATTTAAATATTTGGAATTATTTAAGTAAAAAATTAAGAAAAATTCATATTTAGCCTTTAAAAAATTATTTAAACCTTTAAAATTTAATATCTTCACTTAGAAAATTAGGAAAAATATTATAATTGCTTCTAAATGCTTAAGAAACAATTTAAAACATTTCCATGAATTTTATTAATTTTGTAATTTTTGTTTTTTTAATTATTTAAATATTTAAAAATAAGCTTAAAAAATGAAGTTTTTATTTTAATTACAATTTTATTTTTAGAAAATTCTCCTGATCACAGAGAGCTCCCAAAACAAATTTTTATAATTTTTTGAGTTATATTTTAATTATTAAAATTATTTTAGTGTCAAAAATGACATTTAACTTAGAAAATATAGTTAAGTTATCAAATGATCTTCAAATGTTTTTGAAATTTTCATGGGGAGTTCTCTGAACTTTAAAGCACAATGGGGAATCAAAATCATGTCATTTAGATGATTATTTTTCCCAAATTTGTTTTCTTTGTGTTTTAGGATATTGTGAGAGTTAAGTGTGTTTTTAATGACTTAACCCATCAAAAATTTTCCAAAGGGGTCTTTGGTCACAATAAAACTTGAACATGTTAATGGTGTTTAAGATTCAAAATCCTTGAACATTATCAACATTATCATCAATATCAATCACTTTATCTTGAAGATATGCAATATCATGCACTAGTGCCTGATAATCATTGTAAAGATCATCCAAAGAGGCTGAAGATTGAGCAGCAGCACCTGAGGTAGATGGTATGGAAGTGGAGGTAGAAGGAATATCATAACTTCCACCCCTATATCTCAATCCAACATGCAATTCATATGCATTTACATTGATCTTGATAATTGGTTTAAGAGGCTCTAATAACTCATCCTAATTCTCATATCCAACTCTTGATTGTTTATATAAATTAAATATCAGGGCAGGGTATCCTAAAAGTTCAGTATTTCCACCTTTAAAAGAAATTTTCTGATAAATTAGAGATCCAATATCTATAGTGTTTATTTGTTGAATGCAAAAGTTCAAGGGTGCTCTCTCCTTGGTTAGCTCACTAAGGTAATTGCAAGGAAGAAGTCTTGTAGAAATGAAATAGTGTCATGCCTTGGAGGGTACATTTAACATTGAGTCAAGGAAGTTTGACTTATGGTCATTCTTAACTTTCCAAACTACCCTTCTGTCAGTCATAAATGAAATCACCTCATCCAACTGCGACTCAACAAGCTTAAATGAAGAGTAATCGCAGTTTGGAATATTTGGAAGCTCGTCAAGTGAATTGATGAGCTTAAGTGTAAACTCCACACTTCTTCCTTAAACATATACTTGGTCATCAGAGGCTTCTCAGAGGTTGGTGTAAAATTCCCGGACAACAGAGATAACTGCTACATCGGTAAAGTACTAGAAGCTTTTCCAATGTTAGGTTATAATCAAACCCTCAACAGCTCCCCCAGGATTGAAGAAAGCTCTCACATGAATCAACAATTTAGTAGTTAAATCAATGTTTTAGTAGTGACAAGATCATTGTATGTGTACTAAGTTTCATTTTGACAAATTTCTTGCAATCAAACATTTCTCTCTTTCCCATCTTAATTTTAGGAGCCATAATGTATAAAAATTCATAAAACAGTCCACATAAATTCTAAATAATATTCTTAAGCTCCCAACAACATTTTTCTAAGGTAATAATCCTTCCACCATGGATTCTTCACTCATTTCTTCCATAAATCCAAAGTTTCAGCAGTCAAGCAATATGAGAGGAATCTATGGTGAAAATAAAAAATTTTTGCATTAAAGTGAAGCTCTTACGTTAAGTAGAACAATTCCAAAGTTTTGAAGCCAATAAATCAGCCTCAACACCAAGATTGGAGAAGCCCTAGGAATGCCACACACTCAAATTCATGAAAACCAGGAAGAAGAAGATGATGGTTTGGGCAAAAATTAGGGTTTTAAGCCTGAACCATTGGTTTAGCTAAACCAACGCTTATGTGTTGTCGGCATTAGGTTTAGGTTGAGGAGTGCCCATAAGAAGTTGTCTGTCACCTGAATAAAAATCTCGTCGCCCTCTTCAGAAGGACATTTTAATGTTTAGAGAAATACGAAATCAAATGGCCCCATATTTTTTATAGTTTAAATGCAAGAGTGTTGTACCTCAAACCCCGTATCTATCCCGAAGGATAAACACAAGACTTAAGGATGAGGCTCGATCAAATAAACTAAGAAATATATAACATTTTTTATGTGTAGGAAACCATTTTATTTGCCAACAATTTCCCCTATTTAATATAAAGAATTAAATAGGGTTTATATTAAGCCAATTTCAGATGAGCTTCATATAAGGGAAAGCCCCTATAGTTAATTACATCTTAAATGACCAAATTCACCTAGGAAAACTCTTGATAAAAATAAAAAAAACATTATCTTCAAGGACTTTTCAATGAGAACGGACAAAGAGGTGTGAAATGAAATCGGCTCAAATTTGGAACATTTTGTTATAGAGTCCAAAGGAGGAAGATCTAGGGGATGTCATAGATCTGGAGGAGAACCTTGATGACTTCACAATCTATCCTATTATTTGGCTTCAGTTTTGAAGAGAAATTATTTTGGTGTTTCATCCTGCCAATTTTATTTAACTAGGGTTTAAATTTGTGTGAAAAGATCACACAAATAGCCTGGAATATGTGAAGATTTGGGTCGTGATGAATGACAACCTCATAATCCTAAGACGAGTTAGGGCTTATATTATACAACAGAGCTACACAATGGCCTAAACGTAGGGTGAGGATTTTTGTTGCATAAGCAAAAAACCTCAAAATCCTATGGATTTGTTATTTAATTCTAAGGAAGGAAGTTGGTTTAGTTGGGGAAGACAGGTTTTGTTGTTGAAGATGGTCTTACTGCCCACCATGCTAGCTCCAAGCTCCTTGCCGTGATGAGTTTGAGGTTTTTAGGGTGTCAAGTTATGATGTCAAATCAGGTGGCCCTATGGTTGAAGTTCTTTAAGTTTTATGGGAGATGTTAAAGTTGATTAGAGAAACACCGGTTAGGATCCCACGGTTCGCTCGTTCCCGCACCACTATTTTTTATTAGATTTACTTAATTCAGATGAAATTACTAAACTCAACATAATGAGTTCCATAATTTCATTTAAATAGTGGGAAACCTTGTTAGCAACCGTAGGTTACCTCCTCCAAGGGATTCCTGATAATCCGATAGAGATGTCTTAATTTAGTTGTAGTTGTTGTTTTATGTGATGTTTGTGATTAAAGTTTCAGTTATTTTATGTTTTGAATGTTGCGGAGGTGATTTTTATCTTAATTGATTTTAATTTTGGTTTAGGTTTTGGTTTTGTGGCTATCATGACAATTTTAGTTTTCATGCAGGGTGACACTATTGTTTAGCATGCAAGTTTGTGTTTTGTTCATACATGCAGGTAAGTAAGCACAATATGGAAAGCTTAAGAAAAGACACTGTTGTAAACTATAAAAGCGTACCTGGCAAGTCTTCTTGTTCCACCAGTTGAAACTTAAAATGCATGTTAAAGCATTTTATGTATAGCAGAAAAAGTAAAGTTTTAGTGACCTACATAAACCTAGGTGATATCTTGGTGGGTCCCTATTAATTTGATTAAGGATGATTTTTTTAAGCAAAATATATTAAACATATCTAGAGAAAGAAGCAGTTCTATGCTTCCCTCTCACCACCTGGTGAAAAGTCTTGAGCTCTTTTTAAACTTATTATGTCGCTTAGTAACCCATCCTGTAAATACCTTTAATGCTCAATGAACATTCATGTTTGAATTATCCCTAAGAGTAGGGTAATTATCATTTGCCATTTAATTTAAAAGTTATGTGGGTGAAGATCCTAAAAGGGGCAAGTTAGTGTTATTGAAACACTTGGTTGATTTTTTAATTTGGGCTTGTATTATTTTAAAGATGTTCAATTTTTAATTATGTTCACTTTTTTAATCCTCATTTAATTAGTTTTGATTTAGCCTGGGTCACTATTAAGCCCTTTAGACTTTTGATAGATGTCTTAGTTATATTTTGAAAAAAATTGAATTTTAAGTGATAATGATTCATTTTTGAAAGTCATTTGAACATCAAATAGGGGTGTTAGATTAATGAGTTATCAACTTCTAGAGTCATACCCCTAGGTCTAAGATCATTTAATTTAATAGACTTCCAAATTTTCATAATTTAAGGAATTATAAATTTATCTCTTGATTATGGAAAGAGTGAGGTTGGTTTCGACCAATTAATCCCCTTATGTTTCAATCATCCAAATAAGTTAGTTAAAATCAGAGGTTACCCTTTCCCCTCCTTGAATTAAGCCTAAATGTTAATTAAGGCTAAATTTCCAAAATTACACTTTAGCCCCTAAGGCTCTATTACTTCATAATTTGTCAAATTCAACACAAATGACTTTGGAATTTTTATCCCACCTTGCCCATGGGTCAATTAGGACATCATAGGAGAAGATATGATTTTTCAAAATTTAATTTAATTTACATATTTATTTTAAACCAAAAATAGGATTTTTCAAAGAAAATTCTATAACATGACCAAGCCAAAGCCTAATCCTTTGAAATTTTTACTCGAACTAGAGTTAAGCTAGAGAAGCGTTAGGGTCAAATTTCATTATTTATTGAGTTATATTTTAATTTTAAGAATTATTTTATCTTCTAGAGTATTTATTAATTACAAAATATTTTGAATGCGGAAAATTAAGTTTTATATTTTTATTAAATATTTCTGAGGTCAAGGAAATCAAAGGAACAAATTTCACATTTTTTTCGTCTTTTTTTGAATTTTTAGATTTATTTTAGTGAAAATCCATTTTTAGCCTTTAAAATTTATTTTAAGCTTCAAAATTCAATATCTTCGCTTAAAAAATCAGAAAAAATATTTCAATTGTTCCTAAGTGCTTAAGAAAAAATTTAGAATATTTCCATAAATTTTATTATCTTTTTGATTTTTATCATCTTTTAATTATTTAGATATTAAAAAAGGTTTCAAAATAGAATTTTTATTTTAATTAACAATTTATTTTTATAAAATTCCCCTGATCTCAAAGAACTCCGAAAACCAGTTTTTATAACTTTTTGAGTTGTATTGTAATTATTAAACATCATTTTAGTATCAAAAATGTCATTTAACTTGTAAAAGCAATTTGAGTTATTAAATGAACTCCAAATATTTTGAAATTTTTAAGGGGAGTTCTCTGAACTTTATATCACAGTGGAGATAAAAAATTAAGTCATTTATATGTTTGTGTTTCCCTTTTTTTTTTGTGTTTTAGGGTTGGTGAAAATTAAGTGCATTCTTAATAACTTAACCCATGAATTTTTTTCCAAAGGGTTCCCAAGTCATAGCAAACCTTCCAAAATTTTCTTAGAATTTTCTAAGAAACATGCTAATTATTATGATTAATTTGTGCAAATAAAAGACATAAACTTAGAAAATATGGATCTTTATCTAGAGATATCCTATAACTTTGGAAAATCAAAGGATGTTCCCTAAGACAGAGGCAACAACATGCCAAAATTTCAAGTTATGATGAAATGTCTACATGCATAGAGAATTAAAAGATTCAAAATAGTGTTTAATTAATTAAAAATTAAATATGCATCAAATAAATTTCAAAATATTTCCACATTGTTCTCCTCTATTCACTGAGGAAGAGGGTATTTTTATTTTATTTTTTGTGATTTTTCTACATCAAGATATGTATTTTTGAAGTTAGGGCTATTTATTTAAATCAGAAAATACCCTATTTATCTATTTAAAAGTGCGGCGCCGCGTGAACTTACAGCGGCTCCGAAGCTCCACCCAGCGCGCCCATTCGACGTCGCCATCCACTTCAGCGCTGACGTGGCCCGCGGTTCATGTATGAAGGCGATGTTCGGCTATATCTCGTCCGTTGATGAGATAAACGCGTGATCGGACTGCTCCCCGTCATCGTCCCCAATGCCCTAGCCCGAGAACCATCCATTTTCAAAGCTTAAGATCTCACTCATTTCTTAACCAATTAAGTGCAGTTTGTTTCTAAATACTCGTATAGGTGTGACAAACACACACATACGGTAATCATGCAATTAAATTAGCTCTAATTAAATAGAGGATTAAAACAAGCTCGGGAGGAGGAGAAGTTCAATACCTTTGCTTTGAGAAGGGAAGCTTTGATCAGAGGTGCTTGGCACATTTGTGGAGGTCCAAGGAGGCTAGGGATTAAGCCTCTTACTATGGTGAAGGGTCTAGATATGAATTCGACCAAGCTCGATTTCAGGTGTTGGTCTAGAGCTATGCTAAGGGCAAAATATGAGAGGGATTTGATGGGGCTTCTCCTTCTTTCACTGTGGTGAAGGTGTGGGTGAGTTTAATTTGATTTTGGTGCAGTGTAGAGGTGTGGAGAGCACTGTCCTGTCGCCGGCAAGGTATTTAGCTCAAAAATCAAACTCCAACACGAGGATTCAAGGCAATGTGGTGTTTGGGTTGCACTTTGGAGGTCTTAAAGAGGCTCTAGGATTAATTTGGAGGGCTCTCCAAGAAATTTTTTGCACCACTTCCATGGCCGTGGAAATGAGGTTTATAAAATGGGCTTTAGGGTGGCTGTCATGGCCAATTGGGGGGTGAACATGCTTACTTAGGTGGAGGGCAGAGAGGTTCTAAGATTTAATTTGGATGAGGTGGCCTCTAGGTTAGAATTGGGTTTGATTCCATGGGGGTGGCTTTTGGTTTGGACATTTTTCGGCCACTAGGCCAGCCAGCCAGGTCAGTTGAGGTGGCTAGGAGGTCAGGTGATCCAGGGGAATATGTCACAACAATTAAATGGGTTAATGTTTAGTTTTGGAAAAAATATCCTTGGCTTAAGCAAATATGGAATCAAATCACTTGATTTGGGGATTCCTTGGTCCATGGCTCATTTGGGTGGTTCCATGGGGTTTGTCTTGGTCAATAGGGTCCAAAATTAGGCTGTGGTGGCCTTGCCTTCACCAATTTGACATGTCTAGGTCAATTTTGGTGCATTGGTCCAAGTGGGTGCAAATGACCAAAACTTAGGTTTAGGTTAGGTTAGCCATGTTAATTGGACCAATCAATTGATGCATTTGATGTACATGATTGTAATGAAAATTTTTGGTGAAGGATTGAAAGAATTTTGAGTTCAATTGGAGGGTCAACTTGAAGGATTTTAGAATTTTTGTGAATTTGGGCTTGTTGGGCTAGACTTGGGTCTAGATTGGGCTGTACTTGGGCTAAGTCCAAATTGATTGTTGAGAATAGTCTATAAGAACTTCATGAAGAGTTTTTAGCATAAATTGGGTGCCAATTTTGGAGTTAAGGCAATCATATTGGTGAAATTTGGAGACATAGCCAATTTGGGGAAAAATTTGGGGCTTTTGACTTTGGTTGAAATTAAATGAAATTAAGGATTCATCAAGGCTAATTTAAGTTCAAGTTTGATTTTTAGGAATGTTATGAAGAGTTTATGATTCAAATTGAGGAAAATTTAGTAGGTAATGGGTTTAATTAGGTGAGATTAGGTCATGTGGCCAAAATTGTGGCTTTGACCTAAATCAAACATGGGCCAAAGAATGGGCCAATTGAGCTTGTATTTAGTTTAAATTGGTTACATGGAAGGTGAATTTAAGTTTAGGATTGAAATTGGGGGAAATTGTGGCCAATTTGATGGACATTTGTGGTGGATTTGGGGAGATTGGGCCTTTTAAGGGCAATTTGGGATTTCAGACAAAGATGGTCAATTTGGCCAAATTGGGTCTTATGGTTGTTAAGAAAAATGAAATTATGAATATTTTGAAGGTTTTGGAAAGTTTTGGGATTTTTGGGAATTCTTGAAATTTTTGGCTAAGGAGGGGTATTTTGGTAATTTGGCAAATTCTGGTGATTTTGGGTAATTTGGGTATTTTCAAAAGGTTTAAAATGACTTTGGAGCAAATCTGAGCATTTTGGGAAAATTTGGAAATTTTGGCCAAACTTTGGGTTTCAAGAGTATTTAGGTAATTTGGGGGAGTTTAGGGGCAAAAAGCCAAGTTGGGTATCTTTGGTAGAATTGGGGAGCTAACCACCATAAATAAGTCATGGACCAATGGAAACCCCATTTGGGTCCTCTATATACTGGTTTTAGCTAAACCCTAGCCTGAGATCTGTAGGTTTAGAGGATCATCTACATGAGTCTCCCAAAGGATCAAGGGATCAAAGTCAAGGAATTTTGGGTTTATGGTATTGAGTGATTATGAGTGAGGTGATTGTAGTGAGTGCCTTAGCTCTAGACCTACACCCGGGGTCAACCCTAAGGTCAAATAGTCCTATGGTAACTCGCCTTGAGCTCCCTTATAATGACCCCATCTACTAAGTGCTAGAGGTTAGGACCAATATGTAGAGCTTCAAGTTGAGTAAAGAGGAATTTAGAATTTCTAATGGTGATCCCTTTTTCCAGTTTTCTAGGAATAGTCAACAAGAAAGTCCTTTGGCTAAACCCTACGCTACTAAAGAGGAAGAACTAGATCTCAACCAAAAGTGAGGTCAACAGGCGCCTAATTCTGGTGCTTAAGCACCAGGTTCTCAGGTTTCTAACGCCTAGGCGCTAGTGCATAGATTTTTATTTTTTTTTCTTTTTATAAAATTTTAACAACGAGCACTGCACACCAAAGCACAAAAAACCTTAGTAAGCCAAATTCAACATTTTTAAACATTTTCTTACATCTGTTTTTCACAAACATCAACAATCACTTATATTCAAATAAAAATTCAATCCCCATACAAACACACATTATATTTCACTCACAACTTTTAAAACATAACTTATAAACTCTAACACAAATCACTAAACTCATGAACACACAAAATTTTAGAAAGCCTACAAGCACACAGAAGAGCAAATACTATACAAAACCAACATATAAACACACATCAAAATTACTACACAAAATCCACTACATATTATCATCAACCTCACTATCCACTTCTTTAATATCACCAAGAGACTGATGCACTGTCGGCACTATTTGAGTTGAGGAGTTGCCCGTTAGAAGCTGTCGGTCGCTGGAATCAAAATCGCGTTGCCCACTTTGGAAGGACATTTTAATTTACATATGTATTTAAGGTTAGAAAAATATGAAATCAAACTGATCCCATTTTTTTCATAGTTTAAATGAAAGAGCACTATACCTCAAACCATGTATCTTTCATGAAAGACAAACAGATTTGAGGGTGAGGCTCGATCAAATAAACTAAGAAATATATGACATCCTTTGGGTCTATGAAAACCATTTTATTTGCTATCAAGTTTCCTTATTTAATACAAAGAATTAAATAGGGTTTCAATTAAGTTGGGTTTGAAAAATCTTCCTATAAGGGCAAGCCCCTATAGTTAATTACATCTTAGATAACTGAGGTCACCTAAGAAAACTCTCGATAAAAATTGTGGAATATTATTTTCAAGGAGTTCAAAAGGGTAGGAATTTATCAACGAAATCGGACAAAGAGATGTGAAATGGAAACAGCTTAAATTTGGAACATTTTATTGTAGAATCCAGAGGAGGAAGAACTAGGGGATGTCATAGATCCGGAGGAGAACCTCGGTGACTTCCCAGACTATCCTACTGTTTGGATTTAGTTTTGAGGAGAAATTTATTTGAGTGTTTCATCCTATCAATTTTATTAGTTTAGGGCTTACATTTGTGCGAAACGATCACACAAATAGCCTGGAAGATGTGAGGATTTAGGTCGCGACGAATGACAACCTCAGAATCATAAGACAAGTTAGGGCTTATATTGTACAGCAAAGTTGTACAAAGGCCGAAAGATGAGGTGAAGATTTATGTTGCATAAGCAAACAACCTCAAAATCTTATGGCTTTGTTGTTTAATTCTAAAGAAATGAATGGTTTAGCTTGGGAAGGCAGGTTTTACTGTTGAAGAAGGTCGTGCTGCACACCATGCTAGCTCCAAGCTCCTCGTCGTGGGAAATTTAAGTTTTTTAAGGTGACAGGTTATAATGTCAAATCAGGTGGCCTTATGGCTATAGTTCTTTAAAAATTTATGGAGGCATGTTAAAGTTGACTTGAGCGACAATGGTTAGGATCCCACGGTTCCCTCATTTTGGTACCACTATTTTCTATTGGATTCACTTAGTTCAAATGAGTTTACTAAACTCAACTTAATGAGTTTCATACTTTCATTTAGACCGTAGGAAGTCTCGTTAGCAACCATCGCTTACCTTCTCCGAGGGATTCCCAATCATCTAATAGAGAGGTCTTAATTTAATAGTAATTTTTGTATTGTGAAGTTTGTAATTAAAGTTTGAATTGTCTCAAATGTTGAATGTTTTGGGGGTGAATTTTATCTTGGTTGATTTTAGTTTTAGTTTTGGTTTTGGTTTACGACTATCCTATCAGTTTTGGTTTTCATGCAAGGTGGCATCGTTGTTTAATATGTAATTTTTGTAAGCATAAAAGTACAGTTTGGAAAGTATAAAAAAAGACGGTACTGTAAACTGTAAAATCATACCTGACGAGTTTTCTTGTTCCACCACCTGAAACTCAAAATGCATGTGAGGGCATTTTACGTAAAACTGAAAAATAAGGTTCTCGTGATCTACCAAAATTCTAAATCATATCTTGGAGAGCATCTATTAATTTGACCAAGGATGATTTCATTAAGCAAAACATGTTAGGTTTAGTGGACCTCCGAGGTATCCAAAAGGTCGGGAGAAAGAAGTAGGTCCATGCTTCCCTCTCACCGCCTGGTGGAAAGTCTCGAGCTCATTTAAACTTATTATGTGTCTTAATAAATCATCCTATAAATACCTCTAATGCCCAGTGAACATTGACATTTTCATTATCCCTAAGAGTAGGGGAATCATCACTTGTAATTTAATTTGAGAATTATATAGGTGAAGACCCTTAAAGGGGCAAGTTAGTGTTATTAAGACATTTAGCCAATTTTAGCTTTAATTTGGGCTTGTAGGGTTTTAAAGGTGTTCCATTTCTAGTTACATTCACTTTTCAAATCCTAATTTAACCAAATCTGATTTAGCTTAGATCACTACTAAGACCTTAAGACCTTGGTGGATGTCTTAATCATTTTGAAAGAGATTAAATTTTAAGTAATACTAATTCATCATCAAAACATTTGAATGTCACTTGAACATCAAAAAGGGGTATTAAATTAATGAGTTATTAACACCCAAAATCATACTTCTAAGTCTAGGATCATTTAATTTACTAGACTTCCAAATTTTAATAATTTAGGAAATTACAAATTTATCCTTTAATTAGAAACAATGAGATTGGTTTCTATCAATTAATCCCTTATGTTTTAGTCATCCAAATATGTTAATTAGGATAAAAAAGGTTTCCCATTTCCCTTTCTTGAATTAAGCCTAAGTGTTAATTAAGGCCAAATTTCTAAAATTACACTTTTGCCCCTAAGGCTCTACCACTTCATAATTCATCAAAGTTAATTCAAATGACTTTAGAATTTTCATCCTTCCTTACTCATGGTTAATTAAGACATCAGAGGAGAAAATGTGATTTTTCAAATTTTAATTTAATTTATATAATTATTGATATGCAAAAATAGGGTTCTTTAAAGAACATTCCATATCTTGACCAAGGCAGAGCCTAATCCTTTGAAATTTTTATTGGGGGTAGACTTTGACTAGAAAACCATTGGGGCCAAATTTCATCCTTTTTTGAGTTATATTTAAATTAATAGAATTATTTTAATTTATGGAGTATTAATTAATTATAAAATATTTTAAATATGGAAAATTAAGTTTTATATTTCAATTGAATCACTCTGAGGTCAAACCCAGAGAAACAAATTTACATTTTTTTAATTTTTTTTTGAATTATTGGAATTATTTGAGTAAAAATTAAGAAAAAATCATTTTTAGCCTTTAAAAAAATTATTTTAAGCTTTAAAATTCAATATCTTCAATTAAAAAATTAGGAAAGAAATTCTAATCTCTTCTAAAAGCTTAGGAAACAATTTAGAACATTTACATGAATTTTATTAATTTTGTGATTTTTTTTATTTTTTAATTATTTAAATATTTAAAAATAAGCTTAAAAAATGAAGTTTTTATTTTAACTAAAATTTTATTTTTAAAAAATTCTCCTAATCACAGAGAACTCTCAAAATAATTTTTTATAAATTTTTTAGTTATATTTTAATTATTAAAAATCATTTTAGTGTAAAAAATGTCATTTAACTTAGAAAATCAAGTTAAGTTATCAAAAGATCTTCAAATGTTTTTGAAATTTTTATGGGGAGCTCTCTTAACTTTAAATCATAGTGGAGAATAAAAAACAAGTCATTTAGATGATTAGTTTTTCCAAATTAATTTTCTTTGTGTTTTCTGATTTTGTGAGAGTTAAGTGTGTTCTTAATGACTTGGCCCATGAAAAATTTTGCAAAGGATTCTCTGGTCTCAATAAACCTTCCAAAATTTCTTTAGATTTTTCTAAGCAACATGCTAATTATTATGATTAATTTATACAAATAATAGACATAAACTTGAAAAATATGGATCTCCATTTAGAGGTCTTTTCTAACCTTGGAAAAATCAGAGAATATCCCCCATGACAGAGCCAACAACATGCCAAAATATCAAACCATTTAAAATGTCTACATGCATGGAGAGTTAAAAGACTGAAAACCCTATTTAATTAATTAAAAATAAACTTCAAACCATTTTCATATTATTTTCCTCTATTCACCGAGCAAGAGGGTATTTTATTTTATTTTCTGATTTTTCTATGCAAAGATATGAATTTTTATAGATCGGGCATTTAAATAAATCAAAAAATACCCTATTTTTCTACTTAACCACGTGGCGTTGACTGAATCCTAGGCAGCTACAAACGGCAACGCGGCGTGCTCCCATTCGTCGTACTTTCCACCCTAGCATGCCACGCGGCCCGCGGTTCACGCACAAAGAGTTTGTCCAGCTAGATCTCATCCGTTGACAAGATAAACGCGCGATCGGATGGCTCCCCATCATCGTCCCCAAGTGACCTAATCCAAGAACCATCCACACTAAAACCTTAAGATCTCCCTCTAGACTCAACAAAATCTCATGAGGTTTTTTCCTAGAGCTTTATCTACTCAAGATGAACCTATCTATATGGATTATAGTTATGAAATACAGTAAATACTTAGGAAGAGTAAAAATGGGCTCGGATTAGGGTTAAGGTTCAATACCTTTGTCCAAGAAGGGAGGCCTCAATTAGATGGTTATAGTAGCTTTGATTGGGTCCAACAAACCTCCAAATAAATTCTCAGACCCTGGTGAATTGCCTAGGTATGAAATCAACCAAGCTCAATTTCAGGTGTTGATTAATGTTTATACTAGAGGCTATTTGAGAGGGGGCTTTTATGGGGGATCAACTCCTCTCACTGTGGGGATGGTGTGTACACAATTAATTGAGATTTGGTTCAGAGTAGAGCTGTGGGGAAATACGTCCTTATTTCAGTGGAAACTTTGAACTTAAAATTGTACTCACACAGAGGGAACCAGAGGGGAAAAATGGTGGGTTTGAACTGAGGAGGTCTCAGGGAGTCTCTGGAAGCAAATTGGAACTGTTTCCTTGAGAAATTTTTAACTCTCCCCCATTGGCCAAGGAGGTGAGCTTTAAATAAATGTCTTAGGCTGGCTGTCAAGACCAATTTGGGGGGGTGGGGTGGGGTGGAAAATATTTCTTATGTGGAGGGCAGAGAAGCTCTAAAGAGAAATAGAGCTGATTTGGCCTCTAGGTTTGCATTGGGTTGAATTTATGGGTGGTGGTTCAAGGTTTGGCCATTTTCAGGCCACCAAGGTGGCTAGCTAGCTAGGGAGTGGTCACCTTCTGGCTCAGAAAGGTCAGAGGGTGGCTAATGATGGTTAACTCCCTATGGTAACTGATGATGGTGGAGATATTTCAAGTTAAGTCCAAAAATGGGTTAAAATCCCTTAATTTGGGGATCTATTTGTCCATAGCATGCTTTAGTGGATTTAGGATGGTTTATCCTGGTCCTTAGAAGGAGCTTAGTCATTGTGTTATCATTATCTTGGTGGCCTAGACATGGCTAAGTCAAATTTGGTTAAAGGGATCAATTTGGGTCAAAATGGCTAGATGTTGGGTTTAAGTTAGGCTAGACATATAAATTCTCCAAATTAATTGATAAATATGATCTAGATGATTGTAATGAAGAGTTTAGAAAAGATTTGGAGTGCTTTTGAGTTGTTTTGAGGGTTTAATTTGGAGGATTTTGATCATTTATTCAATTTTGGCATGTTGGGCTAGACTTGGGTCTAGATTAGGATAGACTTGGGCTAAGTCCAAATTTATTGTTTAAAATGGTCAGTAGTAACATCATGAAGAGTTTTCAACATAAATTGGGTACCAATTTTGGGGCTAAGGTAATCAATTTGGTTGGATTTTGAGGTATGACCAATTTAAGGCAAAATTGGGGCATTTGGACTTAGGTCAAAATTTAATGAAATTGAGGCCTCACCAAGGCCAATTGAAGGTCAAGTTTGATGTGTAGGATTGTTATGAAGAGTTTTCAACATAAATTGTGGCAAATTGAGTAGGTTATATGGGGTTCAATTTTGTGGGATTAAGTCATGTTGCCAAAATTGAGGGTTTAACTTAGATCAAAATTAGGCTCAAAGCATGGGCAAACTAAGCTTATATTTAGTTTAAATTGGTCATATGAAAGGTTAATTTAAGTTTATGATTGATATTGAAGAACATTGGGCCCAAATTGATGGACATTTGAGGTCAATTTGGGGAAATAGGGCCTTTAAAGGCAATTTGGGGGTTTCGGTCAAAATGGTCAAATTGGCCAAATAGGGTTCAATTGGAGGGCCCAAATTGGTTTTAGAGACATTTGGAGTGATTTTCGATGTTTTGGGAAAGTTTGGGGTGTCAAGGGTATTTTTGTAATTTTGGCAATTTGGGGGTTTTTTGGTAATTTTGGGTGATTTTTGGCAATTTGGATATTTTCAAAAGGTTTAAAATGATTTTTAGACAAGTTTGGATATTTTGGATGAATTTCAGGATTTTGACCAAATTTGGCATTTGGGGTGTTTAAGTAATATGGGTAGGTTTGGGGGTGAAAGGTCAAATTGGGTATTTAGGTAGGGTTGGGGTATCAACCAACCTACATGAGCTATGGACCCATGGAATCCTCATTTGGGTCCTTCAGGTACTGGTCTTAGCTAAACCCTAGCCCAGGGCTAGTGGGTTTAGGGGACCATCTACATGAATCTCCCAAAGGATGAAGGGATCAAAGTCAACAAATATTGGGTTTAGGGTTGTGAGGGATTGTGAGTGAGACTGAGTGAAAGTGAGTGCCTTAGCTCCAGCACCCAGGGTCAACCAAATGGCAAGCAGTCATATGGAAACTCACCTTGAGCTCCCCTATATTGACCCCACCTACTAAGTGCTAGAGGTTAGGACAAATATGTAAAACTTCAAGCTGAGCAAGGAGTGTAGAATTTTTAATGGTGAAGGGTTCCTTTTCTAGTTTTCTACGAATAGTCAACAGAAAAGTCCTATGGCTAGACCTTAGACAACTAAAGAGGAAAAACTAAACCTCAACCAAAAGTGAGGTCAACAAATGGACCCCCAATATGTTTAGTGTGCTGGGCAAGCACACCGCGCGTATTGGCGTTGACCGACGAGATCAACAAAACCAACGCAGACTCCTAAGTCAACAGACTTAGAAGGAGGTGTAGAATTGTATGTGTTATTTGTTTATGCTGGGAAATTTTCAAGTGAATATTTGATCGAAGTCAAGAAGTAGGAACTCTCGCTGGAGACTGGAGAGTGGGTTTGAGTTATTAAGTTTCAGATATTTATAGAGAATGGGAATCAGTATGTAAGTGCTAACCCTGGGGTGGGAATTAAAATTTAGGTCTCGATTCCAAAAAGAGAGTCAGAATCTAGGTGCCAACCTCAAAAGAAGGGAACTAGAATTTACGAACTGATCATTGTTGACCTCACTTTTGGTTGAGGTTTAGTTTTTCCTCTTTAGTAGCCTAAGGTCTAGCCATTGACTTTTCTATTGACTATTCTTAGAAAACTAAACAAGGAACCCTCACCATCAGAAACTCTACACTTATTTTCTTATTGACTATTCTTAGAAAACTAGACAAGGAACTCTCACCATTAGAAATTCTACAATTTTCTATTGACTATTCTTAGAAAACTAGACATGGAACCCTCACCATTAGAAATTCCAAACTTCTTATTGCCTATTCTTAGAAAACTAGATCTGGAACCCTCACCACTAGAAATTTCAAACTCTTCTCTACTCAACTTGAAGTTCCACATATTGGTCTTATTCCTAGAAAACTACAAGAGGAACCCTCACCATTAGAAATTCTACACTCCTCTTTGCTCAACTTGAAGTTCCACATATTGGTCATAACCTCTAGCACTTAGTAGGTAGGGTCAATATGGGGGAGCTCAAGGTGAGTTCCTATTGGACAGCTTGCCCTTAGGGTTGACTCTGGGTGTTGGTCTAGGGCTAAGGCACTCACTTGCACTCTTTATCACCTATTCCCACTCACAACCCTAAACCCAAAATTGTTGACTTTAATCCATTGATCCTTTGGGAGACTCATGTAGATGGTCCCCTAAACCCACTGGCCCTAGGCTAGATTTTAGCTAAGACCAGTACATAGAGGACCCAAAAGGGGATTGCATTGGTCCATAGCTCATCTGTGGTGGTTAGCTTTCTAATTCAACCAAAAATATCCAACTTGGCCTTTTACCCCCAAACATACCCAAATTACCAAAACACCCCCAAATCCAAAATTTGGTCAAAATCCTCAAATTAATCCAAAATACCCAAACTTGTTCAAAAATCATTTAAAAACTTTGAAAATACCCAAGCTACCTAAAATTCCAAATTTACCAAAATACCCCAAAAATTGCCAAAATTACAAAAATACCATTGGCACCCCAAACCTTCCCTAAGCATTTAAAATTACAAAAATACCCTTGGCACCCCAAAAATCTTTCCCATCATCACTTGCCATTGAAGGTTAATTATAATTAACCATCCCACTGGCTTACCTAATCTCCTGGCCACCTCCCCTGACCCTTTCAACCTGCCTAGAGGCTGGAAAACACCATAAATGAGAGCCCAAGCTCAAAATCAAACCCAAACTCACCCATCTGAGCTGGTCAATTCCAATTGGCTTTAGCACTTCAAAAACCTCCACCAAAACAATATTTTCCACCCCCTAATTGGCCCTGGCAGCCAGCCTAAGCCATTTTTATTTAAACCTCACCTTCATGGCCAAGTGAGGAGAGCTAAAAATTTTCTAAGGAAACTCAGTCAAATTGCTTCCAAAGACTCCTTAGGACCCCCTCAGTTCAAGTTCACCATTTTCCCTCTCTGGTTCCCTCTGTGAGAGTTCAATTTTGAGCTCAAAGTTTCAGTAAAAACCAAGACACATTTCCCCACAGCTCTACACTAAACTAAACCTCAATTAATTGTGCACACACCATTGCCAGAGTGAAAGGAGTTCATCCCCCACAGAAGCCCCCTCTCAAACAGCCTCTAGTATAGACTTCAATCAACACCTGAAATTGAGCTTGGTCAAAATCATACCTAGACCATTCACCAAGGCTTGAGACTTCATCTCAAGGTTTTTTGGGACCAATCAAAGCTACCATAACCGTCTGATTGAGGCCTCCCCTCTCAGACAAAGGTATTGAACTCCAACCCTAAAATGAGCTTGTTTCGATTCTCCATACATATTTACTATATTTCATACCATATAATCTATATAGATAGGTTTTTCTTGAGTAGATGATGGTTTAGGAACAAACCCCATGCAATTTGGTTGAGTATAAGCCAAGATCTTAAGGTTTTAGTGCGAACGGCTCACAAGTTAGGTCACTTGGGGATGATAACGGAGAGTCGTCTGATCTCGCGTGTATCCAATGAACGGAGGAGATCAAGTCAGACAGATACATGGTGCATAAAGTGCATTCCGTGTGGAGACTACGTGGCTGGCAGCATCAAACGACAGAGCAATGCGTGGAGCCTTCGGAACTTCCTAAGATCCATAATAGGGATTTTTGAATTATTTTAAATGCCTAAACTTCAAAAATCTGTATCTTTCTCTAGAAAAATCATAAAAATAAATGAAAAATACCCTCTTGCTCAGTGAATAGAGGAGAATAATGTGAACTAAAAATAAAAATTATTTTTTCTCTCTCTAATTTTTAATTAATTAAATACCCTCTGTGGTATTCTAATTCTCCATGACTTGAAAAAATTCACCATGGCTTGGAATTTTGAGGGATCCTCATGACAGAGGCCATGCCTTCTGATTTTTCCAAGGTCAGAGGGTCTCTCTATGCCTAGCCCTAATTTTCAAGCCAAAGTGACCATTTTGGCTTATTTTAGTTATATAAATCAAAATATCACTTGGAAAATTATGAGAACAATTTTAGTAGATCTTATGTGGCTAGAGACATCTAGGAAAAATATTTTGATGCTTTGAATCATGTTGTGAATTTTTATACTTATTTAAATGTAAATACCTTGTATTGCATTTTGTAAATTAAATACATATAAAAAATTAACTCCACGTTGTTCATAAAAATCATGTCTACCCATTGTAAAAATACCAACTATATTTAACTTAGTCTACGAACTAAAATGGATTTCTTAAGGAAACCTTGATTTTTGTATAAAAATAATTATATTAAATTAAATTTGCTTAAAAAAATTATGAAAACTAATTTTTTGAGTTCATTGTGATTAGGGGCATTTTATAAAAATAAAAGTCATTTTTGTGAAAATACTTCATTTTTCAAATATACTTTGAATTAAAAATAATTAAGATAATCAAAATTTTCAAAAATAGAAAAAAAGGTTTAAAATGAGTGAGAATGTCCCCTAATCATTTAGAAATCATTAGGACATTTTTCCTAATTTTTTCTAAGTTAAAAATAAATCTTAATGGTGTAAAAGTGAATTTTTCATATTTTCTCACTAAAATAATTATATTAAATAAATTAAAAATCACAAAAATAAAAATTTAATTCTCTGAGTTTTTTAAACTTAGAGGAGTTTAAGAAAAATATAAAAAATAATTTTTTTACTTAAAATACTATTTTTTGTTTAAATAAATCATGAAAATTGATCTAAATTTAAATAATAAAAATAGAAATTTTATTCATAAAATCATAAAATTTTGTCTAAGTGTTTCTCTGACCTTAGGGAACTTTTAATAATTTTTTTCATAAATATAAATTTTATTTTGGATACTAAATAAATTTACTTTTGAAAGTCTTATTTTCTAAATTTAAATAATTATCTAAATTAAATCAAATTTTGAGAGGTCCACATATCCTCCTCTAACATTTTAAGTACCTCATGGGTATAACACTTTAAATCCTCAAAGTTGTTTGAGTTGTGTTTAAAGAGTTATGAGGTGAAGTACCCCAAAGGCAAGGTAGTCATTTTGGACTTTGGCGCCTTAATAAAAATTTAGGGTTAACCAGAGATAAATGGGTGACTTTGATCCTAATAAACATGTTTAGATGATTGAAATACAATAGGATCATAAGGTAGAAACTCACCCACCACCTTTTCACAACATCAACAGATAATAATCTCCCCTAATCTTCATGACTTAGAGTTGACAAATATCAAAAGTTTCTTGAGTGAGAGGCTTAAGCTAAAAGGATGATAATTTACTTTCCTTAAGCCCAAAATTGGTGAAAATGTGATCTTTAAAAGAAAATACTGATCACTTAAACTAAATTCTTAACCTTCACCAAATTCCCCATTATGATTGCTAAGGGCTTGGTAGTGACCTAGACTCGATATTTAAGCTCAATCAATTTAATTTAGAAGATAATTGGGTTGATAATCAATATCCTTAAACACTCCAAGTCCAACTTTACTTGTGGGCACCACAATCTTAAATAACTCAAAATTGCCTTAGGGGCACTCGCTCACACAACTCTTAAATGAAACTTGAATTGATTAATCAAATACACTATCCTTGGGATAATTAAATTGTTAAGTTTCACTGAGCAACGGTGTAGTCACACTTCAACCTCAGATGATAGATGGAAAAATATGATAAGTTCAAAATGATCTACTAGGATCTTTTGAGATTCAACTAAATCATAATGTGGGATTTGGTAGCTAAACCTTCATCTACTCATGCAATTTAAAATCCTTGCAACATTCTATACATGCCTTTTAAGTACTGACCTTTCAGGAGGTGGAAACGAGAAAACTCGCCAGGTACGCTTTTACAGTTTATAGTACTATTTCCTCTTTTACCTTCCGCATTGTACTTTCATGTTAACAAACTTGCATGTTAAACAACAATGTCACCCTGCATGAAAACCAAAACTACTAGGATAGCCCCAAAACTAAAACCAAAAATAAAATCAACCAAGATGAAAATCACCTCCACAACGCTCAAAATATAAGAAAACTTAAAATTTAATCACAAACATCACAAAACCACAATTGCAACTAATTTAAGACGTCTCTATCGGATGATCGAGAATACCTTAGAGGAGGTAACCTACAGTTGCTAATGAGGCTTCCCTTAGTTTAAATGAAAGTATGGAACTCATTAAGTTGAGTTTAGTAAATTCATTTGGACTAAGTAAATCCAATAGAAAATAAACGAGGGAACCGTAGGATCCTAACCTGTGTCGCTCTAATCAACTTTAACATGCCCCATAATAATTAAAGAACTACAACCATAGGGCCATCTGATTTGACATAATAACTTGACACACTAAAAAACTTAAACTCGCCACGACGAGGAGCTTGGAGCTAGCATGGTGGGCAGCACGACCATCTTCATCAGCAAAACATGTCTTTCCTAGCTAAAACAATTTCCTTTCTTAAAATTAAGCAACCAGACCATAGGATTTTGAGGTTGTCTACTTATGCAACATAAATCCTCACCTCATCTCTAGGCCTATGTATAGCTCTATTGTACAATCTACGCTCTAACTCATCTTAGGATTCTGAGGTTTTCATCTATCACGACTTAAACCCTCACATCTTCTAGGTTGTTTGTGTTATAATTTCATACAATTGTAAGCCCTAAATAAATAAAATTGGCAGGATGAAACACTTAAATAATTTTTTCCTCAAAACTTAAGCCAATCAATAGGATAGCTGGGAAGTCATCGAAATTCTCCTCCGGATCTATAACATACCATAGTTCTTCCTCCTTTGGATTCTACAATAAAATGTTCCAAATTTGAGTCAATCCCATTTCACACCTCTTTGTCTGATTTCATCAAAAAGTCTTATCCTTTTCAACTCCTTGAAGATAATATTTCCTGATTTTTATCGAGAGTTTTCTCAGGTTACTTCAGTTATCTAAGATGTAATTAACTATAGGGGCTTGCCCTTATAGAAAGCTTATCTGAACTCGGCTTAATATAAACCCTATTTAATTCTTCACGTTAAATAGGGAAACTTGTCAGCAAATAAAATAGTTTTGCAGGCTAAATGGATGTCATATATTTCTTAGTTTATTTTATCGAGCCTCATCCTCAAGTCTTGTGTTTGTCATTTGGGATAGATATAGGGTTTGAGGTATAGTGCTCTTTCATTTAAACTATGAAAATATTGGGTCAGTTTGATTTCATATTTTTCTAAAACTTTTTTATATATGTAAATTAAAATGTCCTTCTAAAACGGGCGACGAGATTTCGATTTCGATGGTCGACAGCTTCCAATTGGCAACTCCTGAACTTTTTAGTGTCGACAGCTTCTGGCAAATCCATTGGGGACTAGCTTTTCTCTCCATTTAAATTAAGAAATATTATCTTCATATATCGATAATGTGTTCATGTCCCTCATGAACCAAATTACCTTTCTTTCATTGACATGCCTTACCCATTTCTATCTTGGGAAAGTACAGTCAACTCTTTTGGACTTTAGGATCGTCTGTTCAATCACCTTTGAACAAAAAGGTTCAGAAGGCCATTAAGGACTTTTTAATCTTCATGTGGGGTCAAACCCCAATAGGTGTAGGTGGACTAGTTCCACCTGGGCTTTGTGCGTTGTTAAGTTGGTCCCGCACTGGGTCCTAAACACTTCACATCTCTTTTTGACTTTGGTTTCTATTTTGCAAATTAAATCAAATTATGTTGTGTTTTGCGTGCTTTTAAAATTTCCTTACATTAATCAAATTTTTCTACTTTTATACTACTTTTACTAAAATTTTAAAATCCCCCATAGACTAAATAAAAAAAAACTTACCTGGTCTACAGATCGTCCTCTGTTAAATTTTAGTGCTTGCACTAAGATTATGAGGTTTTGGCCAAATAGATAACCCAAGAGCTTTCTCTTTTGAAGCGACTACAACGGCATGCCCAACGATAACTTTCTCTTGCAACCTGCCGACGAGCTGCAACGCCCGCAATGTCATTCCCACCATCAAATTTGGAATTGAATTTGAATATCTCAAGATCATCCTTGGGAAATCCCCATTTGTCATAATAAAAGTCACCGCTCCAGAAGTTCAAGGGCTATCTGCTGAATTTAACCTGAACTGCCTTCATGACTTACTTTCTTGTAAGAGGGTCAAGACTATGAAAAATATGAACTATAAAAAACAGTTTTTGAGTTATAGCACTCTTTTATTTAAAATATGAAAAATATGGGATCAGTTTCATTTCATATTTTTTTAAAACTTATATAGATATGTAAATTAAAACGTCCTTCCGAAGCGGGCAACAAAATTTCAATTTTGGCAGCCGACGGCTTCCAACGGGCAACTCCTCAACTTTTTAGTGTCAACAATCTTGAAATGAGAATTGAAATTTAGGTATCAATCTGAAAAATTGGATTGGAAGTTAAGGACCAACCTCAAAGAGAGGGAATCAGAAGTTAGGGACTGATTCTAAAATGAGAATTGAGATTTAAGGATCAAATCTCAAAAAGAGGATCGAAAGTTAGGGGCCGACCTCAAAGTGAGGAAATCAGAAGTTGGGGACTGATTTTAAAATGAGAATTGAGATTTAAGGATCAAATCTCAAAAAGAGGATCAAAAGTTAGGGACCGAATTTAAAGCGAGGGAATCAAAAGTTAGGGACTGATTCCAAAATAAGAATTGAAATTTAAGGATCAAATCTTAAAAAGAGGATCAAAAGTTAGGGACAGACCTTAAAGCGAGAGAATCAGATGTTGGGGACTAATTCTAAAATGAGTATTGAGATTTAAGGATCAAATATTAAAAAGAGGATCTGATGTTAGGGACCTACCTCAAAACGAGGGAATCAGAAGTTAGGGACTAATTCCAAAATGAGAATTGAAATTTAAGGATCAAATCTCAAAAAGAGGATTGGAAGTTAGGGACCGACCTCAATGCAAGGGAATCAAAAGTTAAGGCCTGATTCCAAAATGAGAATTGAAATTTAAGAATCAAAACTCAAAAAGAGGATCAGAAGTTAGGGACCGACCTCAAAGCGAGGGAATTAGAAGTTAGGGACTGATTTCAAAATGAGAATTGAAATTTAAGGATCAAATCTTAAAAAGAGGATCGAAAGTTAAGGACCGAACTCAAAGCGAGCAAATCAGAAGTTAGGGACTGATTCCAAAATGAGAATTGAAATTTAAGGAACAAATCTCAAAAAGAGGATTGAAAGTTAGGGACCGACCTCAAAGCGAGGGAATCAGAAGTTAGGGACTGATTCCAAAACAAGCATTGAAGTTAAAGGATCAAATCTCAAAATGAGGATTGGAAGTTAGGGACCGACCTCAAAGCAAGGGAATCAGAAGTTGGGGACTGATTCCAAAATGAGAATTGAGATTTAAGAATCAAACCTCAAAGAGAGGATCAAAAGTTAGGGACTGACCTCAAAGCGAAGGGAATTAGAAGTTAGGGACTAATTCCAAAATGAGAATTAAAATTTAAGGATCAAATCTCAAAAAGAGGATCAGAAGTTAGGGACCAACCTCAAAGCGAGGGAATCAAAAGTTTGGGACTTATTCCAAAATGAGAGTTGAAATTTAGGGATCAATCTCAAAAGGAGGATTGAAAGTTAGGGACTGACCTTGAAACAAGGGAATCAAAAGTTAGAGATTGATTCCAAAATGAGAAATAAAATTTAAGGATCAAATCTCAAAAAGGGGATCAAAAGTTAGGGACCAATCTTGAAAGAAGAGAATCAGAAGTTAAGGACTAATTCCAAAATGAGAATTGAATATTAAGGATTAAATCTCAAAAAAAGGATCAAAAGTTAGGGACCGTCCTCAAAGCGAGGGAATCAAAAGTTAGGGTCTGATTCAAAATTGAAAATTGAAATTTAAGGATCAATCTGAAAAGTAGGATCGGAAGTTAGGGGCTGACCTCGAAGCAAGGGAATCAGAAGTTAGGGACTGATTCAAAAATGAGAATTGAAATTTATAAAGAGTTTGTGGTGTTGAACCCAATGATATGTGTTATGTGAAAAGGTTGACATTTTTTAGGAAGATATGTGAAATTTTGTGAGATTTAATGCAGACAATGATGGTCGTGTTGTGCGAGCAAAGAGTAAAAGACCCCGAAGTCGAGAGAATCAACTTAATAGATTTATTTTCTTTTCTTGTTGCTTTCATCATGTTTATTTTACAAAATATGTTTTCCCAATTTTTTTATTTTCATTGGTTGATTGATTTTTTTTAAAAAAAAGAGTTCTTTTTATTATATTTTTAAAAAAATTTTATCATCATCAAATTTTTATTGTTTTGTTCTTTGTTCATTGTAATCTCAAACCAACGTATGGTTCATTACTTTTATCCATAAAACCAAAAGGGGAAATTGAGCAAACATACAAAATTCTGAAAGAGATTTCATTAATCTGCTCTAATAAATGTTATAAAATGAGCGTAGGCCAAGGCCTCAATAAGTACAATTATGCTGACTGCATCAAAGTACATCCAAAAATATCTCATGCCAAATGCATATCATAGGTTAAGCATGTCTAATGCATATCATGTCTGCTGCGATGAGAATGCAGTAAAAAGGAATCCTCTGAGTGTCTTTCTCTAGTGAGGCAGGCTCCTAATCGAGCTGACCTTATAAGTCATGCTCGAGGACAGAAGTTCCCTTTGCATGTGCTTAGAAGTGCAACCATCTCATAGCTCGTATGGCAGTAGTTCTTCCAATTCTGGTTCCGGTCGGAATCCATATGGAATTTTGTTGTTATCCATTCTCCGGAAAGTTACAGACACCCTATAGTGTTGCACCCCTGGAATGCAGTGTTTGGCAATGTCTGCTCCGTTTCCTTTAAGATTTAGTACTGAACCAACAGGTAGTGGAATTTCCACGGCTCCTCTTAATTCACCAGGGCCAATGATATCTATTTCTTTTCCAAATAGGATGTTTCTCTTGCTCATGAATGAAACCATGTAGAAAGGCCTCCTAGAGTCATGATGGTCAATGTTCGGAGGTATGATGTCTCCTTCATCATATATGTTGACAATACAGCTCTTGGGAATACAGTCAGTTTGCAATATGCTCCATCAGACCATTCTTTTAATCATCCATTTTATCATGGGGGGTAGCAGATCCACCTGATCATGTCTCAGAATCCCAGGAGGATTTCCTTGTCTATCGTTAATGAAGTTGTAACAACAGCCACATTGTATGGTGATCGGTAGCAGATCCACCTGATCATGTCTCAGAATCCTAGGAGGATTTCCTTGTCTATTGTTAATGAAGTTGTAACAACAACCACATTGTATGGTGATCCTGCTCTTTCCTCGCATCCACTTTCTTTGCTCGGAAAAGGTTCTTTCTATCAGTAGGCCTGCTCGACCCCTGTCTCTTAAATAAAAAATTCAGTCAAGAATATTTCGTTCATCGCTCTCGAAGAAGATCTTGGTATATATCTCCAATCCTTCTAATATGTTGATGAACCTTCCTTGCACTTATTCATAAAATTTGAAATCCCTTTTGCTTACCTTACTCATCTTGTAGTATTCTATCGTACTGATGATTGGTGGATGTCAGGGATGTTCCTTCATTTCAACTTTGACGGGAATCCAAGCTAGTGTTGTCTCTGTCTACAGCGAAATGTATGACTCTACGTCCAACGGGATATATGGCTCTATACCCAAAAAGACATATGGTTCTGCATCCATCGGGTAATCAGTGGTCTGAAATCTATCATCATAGGATACATATTCCTCTAAAGTACTGTAGCATTAAAGGTGGAGGACATTGCAGTCCAGGCACTCCACGAATGCCCTTGTAGCTGACGTATGTGCAGGTATCTTGGCGTTGCAGGTCAGGAAACCCTTACAAAGAACTTATAAAATCGATGGTAACTCTGGCTCTGTAACAAATTCAAACGCATCGTCTATAACAGGCAGACTGGAAGAGGTCTCTCTCATGCCCGGATCATAGATATTCCCCTAAGGGATAAGGGTGAGCAAGTTCTTCGCCCCTTTCTGGTGTCTCCTCTATTCATGTAGGAAAGCCCTATGCTTTCAGCAATTAGTGTTTCTGCACTTAGTTTTCCATAGCAGCTCATCTAGAAGTCTTTCATCATTAGCACCGACTAGGCCTCCGGTCGGCGTAGCTATCATAGACGGTAGGTGAATGGTTCCCTCCATGGGGTCTTGCTGTACTATCACATTTTTCCCCTTCAATGATGAAATATCTCTGGTGCCGCGACGAGTTCGAGTTTTCTAGTTTGTCAAGTTATGATGTCAAATCAGGTGGCCCTATTGTTGTAGTTTTTTAAATTTTATGGGGGATGTTGAAGTTAATTAGAGCGACACCGACTAGGATCCCACGGTTGCCTTATTCTGGGACCACTATTTTCTATTGGATTCACTTAGTCCAAATGAATTTACAAAACTCAACTTAATGAGTTCCATAATTTCATTTAGACCGTAGGAAGCCTCGTTAGCAACTGTTGGTTACCTCGTCCGAGGGATTCCAGATCATTCGATAGAGACATCTTAATTTAGTTGTAGTTGTTATTTTGTGTGATGTTTGTGATTAAATTTTGAGTTGTCTTATATTTTGAATGTTGTGGAGGTGATTTTTTATCTTAATTCATTTTAGTTTTAATTTTGATTTTAGTTTTGTGGCTATCCTGACAGTTTTAGTTTTCATGCAGGGTGACATTGTTGTTTAGCATGCAAATTTGTGTTTTTTTCATACAAACAGGTCAGTAAGCACAATGTGGAAAGCTTAATAAAAGATAATGTTGTAAACTATAAAAGTGTACCTGACGAGTTTTCTCGTTCCACCACCTGAAACTAAAAATGCATGTTAGAGCATTTTATGTAAAGCGGAAAAAGTAAGGTTTTAGTGACCTACATAAACCTAGGTCATATCTTGGGGGGGTCCCTATTGGTTTAATTAAGGACAATTTTTTTAAGCAAAACATATTAAGTTTAGTAGACTTCTAAGGTATCCAACAGGTTTAGAGGAAGAAGCAGGTCCATGCTTCCATCTCACTACCTGGTGAAAAGTCTCCAGCTCATTTAAACTTATTATGCTACTTAATAATTCATCCTATGAATACCTTTAATGCTCAGTGAACATTGATGCCTCAATTATCCTTAAGAGTAAGGTAATTATCATTTGTCATTTAATTTGGAAGTTAAGTGAGTGAAGATCCTTAAAGGGGAGCAAGTTAGCGTTATTGAAACACTTAGCCGATTTGAGTTCTAATTTGGGCTTAAGGTGTTCAAAGGTGTTTACTTTATATTCATTCTTCTAATTATTATTTAATCAAATTTGATTTTAGCTTAAGTAACCACTAAGCCCTTCAGACCTAGGTAGATGTCTTGGATATTTTGAAAGAAGTTGAATTTTTAAGTGATAATAGTTATTCATTTTTAATACACTTAAATGTCATTTGAACATCAAGTAGGGCCATTAAATTAGTGAGTTATCAACTTCCAAAGTCATACCCCTAGGTCTAAGATCATTTAATTTAATAAACTTCCAAATTTTAATAATTTAAGGAATTACAAATTTATCCCTTGATTATGGAAAGAGTGAAGTTGGTTTCTACCAATTAATCCCATTATTTTTCAATCATCCAAATAAGTTAGTTAAAATTAGAGATTACCCTTTTCCCTCCTTGAATTAAGCCAAAATGTTAATTAAGGCTAAATTTCCAAAATTACACTTTTGCCCGTAAGGCTCTATTACTTCATAATTTGTCAAATTCAATCCAAATGACTTTGGAATTTTTATCCCACCTCACGTATGGGTCAATTAAGACATCAAAGGATAAAATGTGATTTTTCAAAATTTAATTTAATTTACATATTTATTTTAATGCAAAATAGGATTTTTCAAAGAAGATTCCATTACTTGACCAAGGCAAAGCCTAATGCTTTGAAATTTTTAGTAGTGGTAAAATTAGACCATAGAAACATTGGGGCCAAATTTCATGATTTATTGAATTACATTTTAATTTTAAGAATTATTTTATGTTCTGGAGTATTTATTAATTACAAAATATTTTGAATGTGGAAAATTAAGTTTTATATTTTTATTAAATATTTCTGAATTCAAGGAAACTATAGAAATAAATTTCAAATTTTTTTACTTTTTCTTTCAATTGTTAGTGTTATTTTAGTGAAAGTCCATTTTTAGCCTTTAAAAATTGTTTTAAGCTTCAAAATTCAATATCTTCACTTAGGAAATTAGGCAAAATATTTCAATTATTTTTAAGTACTTAGGAAAAAATTTATAACATTTTCATGAATTTTATTATTTTTTGTGATTTTTCTCATTTTTTTAATTATTTAAATATTAAAAATAGGCTAAAAATGAATTTTTTATTTTAATTACCATTTTATTTTTAGAGAATTCCTCTAATCACAGAGAACTCCAAAAACTAATTTTTTTTAGTTACATTTTAATTATTTAAAATTATTTTAGTGTTAAAAATGACATTCAACATAGAAAATCAATTTGAGTTATCAAATGAGCTCCAAATGTTTTGAAATTTTTATGGAGAGTTCTTTGAACTTTAACTCACAGTGGAGATTAAAAATTAAGTCACTTAGATGTTTGTATTTCTCAAAATTAATTTTCTTTGTGTTTTAGTGTTGGTGGAAATTCAGTGCATTCTCAATGACTTAACCCATAAAATATTTTTCAAAGGGTTCTCTGGTCATGGCAGACCTTCCAAAATTTACTTGGAATTTTTTAAGTAACATGCTAATTATTATGATTAATTTATGCAAATAATAGATATAAACTTAGAAAATATGGATCTTTTTCTAGAGGTATCCTATGAATTTATAAAAATCAGAGGATGTTCCCTAAGATAGAGGCAACAACATGCCAAAATTTCAAGTCATGATAAAATGTCTACATGCATGGAGAATTAAACGACTCAAAATAATGTTTAATTAATTAAAAATAAAATATGCCTCAAATAAATTTCAAACCATTTCGACATTATTCTCCTCTGTTCGCTCAGCAAGAGGGTGTTTTTATTTTATTTTTGTGATTTTTCTACACTAAGATAAGGATTTTTAAAGTTAGGGAGCATTTTTTTAAATTATTTAAATCCCTATTTATCTATTTAAACGCGCGACGCCATGTCAACCTATGGCGACTCCGAAGCTCCACGCGGCATCTTCTGATTCGGCACCGCCATCCGCCTCAGTGATGACTCGGCCATGGGATCGTGTAAGAAGATGTTGTCCAACTAGATCTCATCTATTGATGAGATAAACGCATGATCAGATGGCTCCCCGTCATCGTCCCTAATGCCTTAGCCCAAGAACCGTTCATTTTCAAAGCTTGATATCTCTCTCATTTTTTAATCAAATTGAATGAAATTTTTTTTTAAATGATCGTCTTGATTAGTAAAACATATCCATACAGTAATCAAGCCATTAAATTCCGACTTTTAACGTTTGGAGTTCGACTTTTAACATTCCACAATTTTTTAAAAAGTTGAAATTTATCTTTCGGCGTTTGTTTTAGCAAATGTCCCTATTGAATTAATTTTTGTACATAAAGTGAAAAATAACCAAAAGGCAATTACATTAATTCATTAGGATCATCATCCAAGTTTACATGATTTTTAAGAGCAGCAGAGGTAGAAGCATGCTAAAACTTGATCGGCTTTGAACCAGCGCTGCAAGCTTCCTTGAACTCTAAACTCTCAATCTTTTGAGGGAGAATCGGAGTAAGCGTCATGGTGCTCACATAGTAGTTTATCCGATCAAACATCGTCTCATATTTGACTTTCTCTGTATCTTCTAAGGATATCTCTTATTGAGGTTTCTTCTATTTTGTCATCATTATTTCATCTTCAAAACTGTCTTCATCACCAATGTTGATGGTTGGCCTAGTTCGTTCAATGATTAAGTTGATTCTTCCTCGTCCACATCCCCAGCCTCGACCTCGAGTGCGTGGAGTTGAATGGCCCTACCATTGTAATTCTTCTGAATCTTCACTTTTGTTTGGCATAGTTTCACAAGAGAAGATAGTTTTCTTTGGAGGCGCGTAGTAGGCGGCATCTTCATGAATATGAACTTCATGCACTGAAAATTGCTATAAATCTCCCTTGATGTAATGTTGTTGTCCTTCTTTGTAGTACTTAATGCATTGGTGTAGAGATGAAGGAACCATGTTGTGTTCATGAATCCATGGTCAACCAAGTAAAGCATTGAAAGAGGTTTCAACGTCGATGATATAGAATTTAGCGGTTGTCACTAGTTATTTAACCTTCATAAGTAATGTAATCGATCTGAGGGCTCTCTCTCCCTTTTGGATAAATTCTCTTAACATCATTTTATCAGTAGTAAGCTCTTGGGCTTTAATGTCCAAATAGGTCATTGTCCGTAGACTCATCAAGTTAAGTGATCTCCTGGACCTACTAAAACTCTGGACAATAAAAATCTGTCAATGTTAATGGAGATATAGAGCGGACGATTGTGGTCGGCGGTACCGAGCAGCAAGTCTTCATCTGTGAAGGTCACCCCAGGTTGTTCCTTCAATGAGCAAACTTCATCCTAGAATGTGCTGGCCAACTGGGCTAAACAGATCTCTGGGTTGAGCAAGGCTCTAACCAGAGACTCTCTCATCTCTTTTGATAAGATCAGAGTATCGTAGATTCTTAATTTGTCTAACAACTTCCTAAGATGAGCTAGCACGTTTTAATCCACTTTGTATAATCCTCCAATTTTCTCTTGATTATGTGGTTCTTTCACTGGTGGAGGTGGAGGTAGCTCTTATGGATTTAATATTTATTTTCCTATATCTGTTGGAGCTATTCTTAGGGGTAACACTCCACCACTCCTTAAGTTCACTTCTGTAACTTCTTCTTCTTAAGATATCATTATTGAATCTTTGGGTGTTTCTTCTTTGTCAGAAAGATCTAGGTTGATGGCAAGTGGTGCATCGTGGCGGTTGAGGATTGGTTCCTCACTCCCTGCACTATCGTAAGCGGTATTGTCAATGTCTTCTTTGATCTTATTAATGAGTTCATCAGACTCAAGTACAATTTGAGGATCATTTCAGGAATCGAGATCAAAGTTAGATTGGTCGTAATCGATTACGTTATCACCAGAAAAAGTTAAAATGTAGCCGGAATCATGATCATTATATTCATAAGACCCTGGAGGGGTAAAAAGATAATCATACAAAGTCAGGGGTTCGAGGATTTTCTTCCGTGACCAATGTAGTAGAGGCAGCCCCTATCCTAACCCTGTGTTATTAGTCTTCATGGTGGTGTTCTTCTCCTTCTTTGTCATTGATGAAAATGAATCTCCTGGTGAAATCTTCATCTCGTGCTTGGCAGACTGAAGACTCTAAAAGGAAGCATTTTGAATTTGGTTCAAGACCAACTTGAGCTTGTTTCAAGTCTTACTCCATCCATCTTTTCAATTACACGGGTCAATAGGAGAGATTGGCTCAGCCAAAACTATATTTATGGAACCTTTTTCAGGTTCTTTTAAATATTATTTTGGGATAATTATATTCCCTTCTTTAAGATTCTTCTTGAGTCAATCCTTGAAGACAAAACATTCTTCTATAATGTATCCAAGGAATTTGTGATATGGACATTAATTTGGTTCATCCTTCTTGTCGGCCTCTTCGGGTTTATTTAGATCTGGTAGTCTGAACTCAGGTTTCTTCATCATACTTCTGAACATCTTGGATATTGCTTCATCTTTGAAGGAATACACCACCTTCTGTCGCTCAGCCAAAGATATTCTCTTATTCTCTGTTTGAGATGATCCTCCTTGAGGCAGTCACTGGTTGGACTGGCTATTTTGTTTCTAAGCATGTTTTGA
Source organism: Phalaenopsis hybrid cultivar (assembly GCA_002079205.1). Classification (NCBI taxonomy): domain Eukaryota; kingdom Viridiplantae; phylum Streptophyta; class Magnoliopsida; order Asparagales; family Orchidaceae; genus Phalaenopsis; species Phalaenopsis hybrid cultivar. Next base: position 553,396 of record JXCR01121151.1, read on the forward strand.
TGAAGATTGACGAGGATCTTCTGCATATATCTTCAATGGTTGTTTCCCTTTATCGACACTCGCTATTTTTCCTGACTTCTTTTCAAATAATTTGGTTGCTTTGGATTTCTCATGAGAATCCATATGTTTGATTTCTTCTTGAAGACTGTTGGCTTTACTGAGTAGCTTCTCGAAGGATTTAATGGTGAGTCCCTTAAGCATGAAAGCTACAGACCCATGAATGCTTTTGAGTAAAATTTTAATTGCATGATGTTTCTGTAGCTGAGGTTCACACTTCATACTAAGGTTTATCCACCTCAAGATGTAATCCACTAAAGTCTCATTGGGCTTTTGCTTTTCCATCATGATCTCTCCTATAGAAACATGGTGTTGCACTTTGACAAATCTCTTCACAATAATTGTTCCAACTCAACGAATGTCTTAACTGATATGTTGGGCAAATTGGCATACCAATCGAAAGCAATCTCTGAGAGGCTACTGACAAACTATTGGAAGAGTAAAACCTCATTATTTCTTGTGTTACCACAACTGGCTCAAAAATGTGTTATGTGCTGTCTGGGATTTCCAGTCCCATCAAATATCCTAAAGTATGGGGACACAAAACCCTTAGGGAAGCATACTGCATTAAATTCTCTTGGGTAAGGTCTACCCTTCAAAACCAATGCACCACCCTTAGATTGGGTTAAGGCTTCCTAAACTTGCTCGATCATTTGCTTAAATTCCTTCTCTGGCATAGCGATCGATGGAGAATCCTTCTTCGGTTGGTCATCCCTGTTTGCTGAGGCAACTTCTCTTCTTTTATTTGTAATATGTATAATTTATGGTTGATTGAACTCTGGAGAGGCTAACTGTGGGGGTTGAGACTGTCCTTGAATTGTGGCCATAGCAGTCATGGCTGCAGCCATCTCTTCAATCCTTTTCTCCAGTTGGCTGACTTGCTCATCCCTTAGGAGGATAGCCCTACACAGCACATCTACAACGTTCTCTTTGATGAAAGGTTGAGCCTCATGCGTAGATGTAGCGGCTCTGGTCTCGATAACATGGACATCAATGAAATCTTCTTTGAGGTAATCATTATAGTTAAAATCTTCATCATCGTCAATGGAGACTCTATGTTCCTGAGCCAACTCGGAAATCTCAACTCTGAGCTTTTCAAATTTTCCTTCAATTATTGATTCTTGAATTTTCTTAAGATCTGGAGGACCCTGCTGGACCTCCTCCTCTTATTCCTCCATCTCACAGGCAATTGCTGCGACAGTATCAGATACTTCAGACCATGGCTTCATTCTATGCTCTTTCCCTGCGGGCTTACCAGACCATATTGGTACAGTGGCCTTGGGTACCCACACTTTTTTCTTTGACGGTGATGTCTTGATACAAAGTGTCTCTGCAAAAACATCGGTATGTTGAAGAGAAGTATGCTCCCCATGGTGTAGACCGACTATAGTACCGGGTAATTTTTATATCTTTTCTTCTGAGATTTAGGAATATCTTTGAGGTGGGTGATTGGTAGAATTCTTCAACCCAGTCGTGACTTAACTAGTCGACAACCTGCGGATCTAGTAGTGGTAGAATCAATATTGACAATAGCAGTAACAACTCTGCTCCCCAAACGGAACCAGACAGGAATGCTAGCAGGCAGGTTTTCAGTTGACTTTTGAGATCGTTTGGTAGATCTGACGTCCCTTAGAATTTCTTTCTTCATGCGATGGGATACTGCATGTACCACTTGTTTAAGTAGTTCACTAACTGAACAACCTTCCTTGGCAGCTAGCCTCTTGAAAATTGAACTGACTCGGGTGATAAGAGTGGACTTCTTTCTCTCCCACCATGCCCATGAAGTGATGGTAAAGTAGCAGCAATTTTCTGGATAATCTCGTACCCATTGGTACCCATTAAAGGATGGAATCTACTTCCTCGTAGGAGTGGATAGGTCTCTGACAATTCTGGCTCATCCTGGTGAGGATCTTTCTTAATAGATATCTCCTTAGGACCCTGAGCTTTAATAGCTGATACGCCTAAATTATATAGTATTTTTAGACACATTTTTATACCTATTTTTGAGATATTACACTTTAAGGGAATGTATTTTTGTGTTTTTCTTTCAGGTACAGGTAAAAAGGTGAAAAATGCTTAAGGGGGTGAAAAAGGTTCAAATTTGGAGCAAATAGGTGAAAAATTGGGCAAAAATGTTTTGGCGCCTAAGCGCCAGAGGCCCCGCGCTTAAGCGCCAGTGGCAGTTATTGGATGAGTAAGTTCAATTTTTGTGAATTTTGAAGAGGTTTTTGAAGCACCTATTGGCTTAATAAATGGTTACAACCACCATGGATGAAAATTATTGTGAAAGGATTCATCTCTTGCGATATTACATCAAATCAAGACATATTTTGAAGAGATACCAAGGCACCTTTTGGAGAATTATAAAAGAAGGGAGATTGAGACTTTCAAAGGGGTCGTGAAAGTATAGAGAAAGTTTTGAAAGTTCTAAAATTAGGGAGTTATTTGGAGAGATTTTCAGGCACTACATATTTATCCTTTTTATTTTATTTTTATATTGAGAGTGTTGTAAAAGAGAAGAGATTCAAAAGAACTTCAAGAGTTTGGTGGAGGGCTTGAGATAAGTTTTATCTTTTATTTTAGATTACTTTTTGTTTTAATTGAGACTTGTTGTTGGTTTGATAATGATTTCTACTTTTAAACTAATGTGTGGTTTTCTTTTCTCCATGGACTCTGAGTAATTTTCTTTATCTTTCTGCTTAAAATGATAAGTAATTAAGTGTTAGATGGAAGTTGTGGAGAGTATTGATCTTTAATATTGGAAGGAGTTGTCATGATTTAAATCCATGTACTTCATTTAATTCTTGATTTGGCCAATCCAGATGCTAAAATTTTATTGCGAGAACATGTAAGAACCGGGCTGGTATTGTCCCAGTCAAAAATTGGAAAGAATCACATGAGGTTGTATGAATGAGATTGTAGTTCATATGATTGAGTGCAAATAAATTTGGAAATAATCATTGAAGGGTGTAGAGTTAGAAGAATTTAAAGTGACAGGTTAAAACCCCCAACTTGGTTTTAAGAATCACATGAGGTTATATGAATGAGAATGTAGTTCATATGATTGAGTGCAAATAAATAGAAAATATTCATTGAAGGGTGTAGAGTTAGAAACTTTAAAGTGACAGGTTAAATCCCTCAACTTGGTTTATTGTTTTAGGTTCTGATATGAGATATTAGTCCCCAGGTAGAGGGAATTGAGGGAACTCTAGAGTGAGAGCTAGTATCTTCTCTACCTAGCCGGTCTTCAGAACTATTCAAACTTTAAATTAACTAATGCTCTTTATAGCATCTCTAGTAAGGGTAAAAAAGTTTATTGCTCCTACTTGGAACAACACAATATCCATAATTCCATAACAGAGTTCCTATACTTATTACTGATTCATGATAAGGAGAAAGATATTTTCATATTTAATGATTTTTTTCTACCAAAACTCAAGTTATCTTTTTAAGTTTGTTCTATTTTTTTCAAAATATTAAAATTACCAAAAATATTTAAACATTCTTTATTGTGAAAACGTCTTTAGTTTAAATAATTATCTTTTTAAAAAATAGAAAGCTTTCCAAAAAGTGTATATTACATATCTTCCCTATGGGTTTGATATTCAGGTCTTAATCAAAATGTCTTATATTTCTTGATAACGATACGTATACTAGTGTAGTATCCAAATATATATAAATTAAAAGTTAAATTCTTATTTTTCTTCAAGATCAAGTTTTTAGTTTTATTTTGAAATAAGGAAATATAAGTGAAAAATATAATCATAATTATTGTTATACTGTTGCATATAAGAAGTTTCGGGATCAGTAGCCCTTCTAACCCTCCTGTTGTGATTTCTCCTTTGGGTTCAAGATAGTCGTATAGTCCTCAAACTTGATTCGATTTCAAACACTGACGGCGAGACAAACAATCCTTCAGTCGGGTCTTCAAAGATCATAAATTCTTTTCCATTAACATTAGCGGGAACAACAGGCTTGGTAGGTGTCATGGTGATAGTAATCTTGACCTTCTTGTAAGAAGTAAGATCTTGAGGGCAATTCAAGTTAAGCTCAGTAGACGGTTCTTGAACCTCTAGAGCGACGACTTTCATTATGATGGATGGGGCTTTCCTAAGAATGACTTTGATATCTTCAAATTCTGCTCCAAACTTGATGGTGGGAGCGACATTACGGGCATTGCGGCTCGTCGGCAGGTTGCAGGAGAAAGTGAGCATTAGGTGCGTCATTGCAATAGCTTTAGAAAGAGAAAGCTCTGGGGTTAGCTATTTGGCCAATACCTCATAATCTTAGTGAGCACTACAAATTAATAGAGGTCGATCTGTAGACCAGATATGTCTTTATTTAGTTTGTGGGGATTTTAAAAATTTTAAGTAAAAGTAGCTTAAAAGTAGAAACACTTAATTACAAGAAAATTTTAAAGTGCGCACAGCACGACGCAATCCAATTTAAATTACAAAATAGTAAATCAAAGTCGAAAAGGAGATGTCAATTGTTTATGACCCAGTGCAGGACCAACTTAACAACACATAATGCCTAGGTGGAACTAGTCCACCAACACATCTATTGGGGATCCAAACCCACATGAAAATTGAAAGGTCCTTAATGGCCTCCTAAGCCTCCCTATTCAAAGGTGGCTAAATAGACGGTCCTGAAGTCCAAATAGTTGATTGTACTTTCGCTAGAGAGAAATGGGTAAGGTATGTCATTGGAAGAAGGTTAATTTGGTTTATGAGGGACATGAAAATATTACCGATATGTGAAGATAACATTTCTTGATTTAAATGGAAAGAGAAGCTCTTCGCCAATGGAGTCACTAGAAGCTGTCGACACTATTTTAGTTGAGGAGTTGCCAGTTAGAAGCTGTCGGTCGCTGGAATCAAAATTTCGTTGCCCGCTTTGGAAGAACATTTTAATTTACATATGTATAAAAGCTTAGAAAAATATAAAATCAAACGGATCTCATATTTTTCATAGTTTAAATGAAAGAGCACTATACCTCAAACCCTGTATCTGTCCCAAAAAACAAACACAAGACTTGAGGTGAGGTTTGATCAAATAAATTAAGAAATATATGACATACGTTTGGTCTGCAAAAACCATTTCATTTTCCGACAAGTTCCTCTATTTAGTACAAAGAGTTAAATAGGATTTATATTAAGTTGGGTTCGGAAAAGCTTCATATAAGGGTAGGCCCTTATTGTTAATTACATCTTAGATAATTGAGGTCACCTAAGAAAACTCTCGATAAAAATCAGGGAATATTATCTTCAAGGAGTACAAAAGGATAGGACTTTTCATGAAATTAGGTGTGAAATGGGAATAGCTCAATTTGAAATATTTTATTGTAGAATCCAAAGGAGGAAGAACTAGGGGATCTCATAGATCTGGAGGAGAACCTCGATGACTTCCTAGTATATCCTATTATTTGGCTTCAGTTTTGAGGAGAAATTTATTTGAGTGTTTCATCCTGCCGATTGTATTAGTTTAGGGCTTACATTTGTGTGAAAAGATCACACAAATAGCCTGGAAGATGTCAGGATTTAGGTTATTACGAATGACAACCTCAGAATCTTAAGACGAGTTAGGGCTTATATTCATTAGCAAAGTTGTGCAAAGGGCTAAGTATGAGGTGAGGATTTATGTTGCATATGCAAACAACCTTGAAATTCTATGGCTTTGTTGTTTAGTTCTACGGAAATAATGGTTTAGTTGAGGAAGGCAGGTTTTGCTATTGAAGATGGTCGTGCTGCCTACCATGCTAGCTCCAAGTTCCTCATTGTGGCGAGTTTAAATTTTCTAAGGTGTCAGGTTATAATGTCAAATCAGGTGGCCTTATGGTTATAGTTCTTTAAAAATTTATGGGGGCATGTTAAAGTTGATTAAAGCGACACCAGTTAGGATCCTACGGTTTCCTTGTTCCGATACCACTGTTTTCGATTGGATTCACTTAATCCAAATGAATTTACTAAACTTAATTTAATGATTATGTACTTTCATTTAGACTGTGGGAAGTCTCGTCAGCAACCGTAGGTTACTGATACATCTAAAATATATAGTGCTTTTAGACACATTTTTATACCTATTTTTGAGATATTGCACTTTTATGGAAGATATTTTTGTGATTTTATTGCAGACATAGGTAAAAAGAGTGAAAAATGATCAAATTTGGAGCAAAAAGGTGAAAAACGTACAAAAGAGTTTTGGCGCCTAAGCTCCCGTTAAACACAGAAGGTCACGCCTAAGCACCGGAGGTCCCGTGCTTAAGCATCAGTGGCAGTTACTAGATGAGTAAAGTCTGTTTTTATGAATTTTAAAGAGGTTTTTAAGGCACCCATTGGCTTAATAGGTGGTTATAACCACCATGGACAAAAATTATCACGAAAGGATGCATCGCTTGGGGAAATACATCAAATGTTGACATATTTTGAAGATTTTCCAAGGCACCTCTTGGAAAACTATAAAAGAAAGAAGAGATGACTTTGAAAAGAGTCCTCAAAATACTTGGAAAGTTTTGAAAGTTCATCAATTTGGAGAGTTAGTTCGGAGAGATTTTCAGGCACCACTTTTACTTTTATTTTATCCTTTTTGTTAGTTTCCTCATTTGGGGAGTTAGTTTGGAGAGATTTTCAGGCACTACTTTTACTTTTATTTTATCCTTTTTGTTATTTTATTTTGAGTGGATTGTCAGGAGAAGAGATTCTAAGGAACTTCAAGTGTTTGGTGGAGTACTTGAGATAAGATTTTATCTTTTTGCTTTGAGACTGCTTCATGTTTTAGTTGAGACTTATTTTTGGTTTGACAATGATTTCTTCTTTTAAACTAAAGTGTGGCTTTATTTTCTCCATGGATTCTGAGTAGTTTTCTTTATCTTTCTTCTTAAAACGATAAGTAATTAAGTTGTGGATGGAAATTGTGGAGAGTATTGATCCTTAATGTTGGAAAAAGTTGTGATGATTTAAATCCATGCACTTCATTTACTTCATGATTTAGTCAATCCAGATGTTAAAATTTGTTGTGAAAATATGTAACAATCGGGTTGGTGTTGTCTCAATCAACAATTGGAAAGAATCACATGAGATTATATGAATGAGAATGTAGTTCATATGATTGAGTGTAAATAAATAGGAAAATATTCAATGAAGGGTGTAGAGTTAGAGGACTTTAAAGTGACAGGTTAAAGCCCCAACTTGGTTTATTATTTTAGGTTCTTATAGGAGATGTTAGTCCCCAGGTGGAGGGAATCAAGGGAACTCTAGAGTGAGAGCCTAGTATCTTCCCTGCCTAGCCGGCCTTCAGAACTATTCAAACTTTAAATTAGCCAATGTTCTTTATAGCAACTCCAGTGAGGGTAAAGAATATTATTGCTCCTATTTGGCACAACACAATTTGCATACTTCCATAATAAAAATCATATACTTATTACTTATTCATGATAAGAAGAAAAACATTTTTCTTATTAAGTGTTTTTCATCTACAACACTCTAGTTATCTTTTTAAGTTGTTATTATTTTGTCAAAATATCAAAATACCAAAAATATTTGAATTTTTATTACTGCAAAAGTATATTTAGTTTAAGTAATTGTCTTTTTAAAAATAGAAAGTTCTCTAAAAATGCATATTGTATAAATTCCCAGTGGGTTTGATATTCAGATCTTAATCAAAAAGTCCTATATTACTTGATAACGATACGTATACTTGCGTAGTATCCCAATATATATAAATTAAAAGTTAAATTCTTATTTTTCTTCAGGATCAAGTTTTTGATTTTGTTGTAAAATAACGAAATATAAGTGAAATATAATCTGAATTATTGTTGTACTTTGCGTATTAGCAGTATCATGAGGGATCAAGTTTTTTGCGCCGTTGCCAGGGAATCGAAAGCAAAATTTATATTTTTAAAAAGTCTTATTTAAACTTTAAGTATTATATCTTATTTTTTGTGTGTGTTTTGAATATTATTTTATTTTATTATATGTTAGTGTATGTGTAGTTCAGGTTTTGAAGGACTAGTGTCATACGATTCTAAATTTGAAAGAACTATTAGAAAAATCAAAAAAACCAAAAAAATTATAAATTTTGAAAAATTCAAAAAAAATTATAGAAATGGTAGACCAAAATAATCAAAATGTTGAAATTCCTCAAGAGTTTAGACTTTTAAGAGATTATGCCAACCCTTTTGTAGATGGACTTCATTGTAGTTTTCAAAAACCTAATATAGTGACTAATTCATTCTAGCTTAAACCTGTTATTATCCAAATGATATCAAATAATCAGTTTGGGGGATCACCAACTAAAGATCTAAATTTACATCTTGCCAATTTTCTTGAATTATGTGATGCATTTAAATACGATGGTGTATCACACTTAGGTTATTTCCTTTCTTACTGAGGGATAAAGCTAAGGTGTGGTTGAATTCCTTAACACCTGGATCTATCAAAACTTGGGGTGATTTAGCACAAAAATTTCTTGCTAATTATTTTTCACCATAAAAAACTGCGAACCTTATAAATGATATTATATCTTTTAATCAGTTTGAAAGGGAATCTATTTATGAAGCATGGGAAAGATTTAAAGAACGCTTAAGAAAGTGACCAAACCATGCTATACTAGATTGTTTAATAATTCAAACTTTTTATAATGGATTAGTTGAATCTCTTAGATCAATTATCGATGTCGCTGTTGGTGGTTCATTGATGTCAAAATCGTTTCATGACGCTTATGCTTTAATTGAAGAAATGGCTACTAATAATTTTCAATGGCCTTCTGAGAGGATAAATCCTAATAAAGTAGCCAATATTCATGAAATTGATGTATTTACCAAGTTAGCAAATCAAGTTGCTGCAATTTCAAGGAAGTTAGACAAATTTGGAATGAATTTTTCTCAACCAATTTCCATGATTGAAAAGAATTTATTAGGCCAAATGGTAGATTCACAAGCATCATTAGAAATTTTGAATGCCATAAATAATAAGCAAAATAACCCATATTCAAATTATTATAACCCAGGTTGGAAAAACCATCAACTTTAAGGAATAACAATTTGGGTGGTAATAATCAGCAATGGGGGAACAAACCAAGGAAACCCGATGGGAAATTGGAACAACCAAGGGAATAATAATTATAGATCTACTTGTCCTCCGGGTTTCAACAGTAATACACAGCTTAAGGAGAAGAAGTTATCTATAGAAGAAGTGGTGTTACAAATGGGAAATCAATTACAAAGTCAAGGAGCTACAATTAGGCAAATAACAAATTCATTAAGTAATAGATCCTAAGGAACACTTCCTAGTAATACTGAATCAAATTAAATTCGTTAAGTAATAGATCCCAAGGAACACTTCCTAGTAATACTGAAACAAGTCTGAAAGACCAGACATTAAGTAATAGATCCCAAGGAATACTTCCTAGTAATATTGAATTAAATCTAAAAGACAAGAATAAAGAACAAGTAAAAGTTGTTCAACTTAGAAGCGGAAGAGAGTTGGAAGGTCGGGTTCAAAAAGAAATTGAAGAAGAGAGAGAAGAAATTAAAGAATCAAAAGAGGACAATCCAAAAGATTCTGAGAGACCTATTTCTCCACTGAAAATTGATTTGGAAAAACCACCACCTTCATTTCCTCAGAGACTTCATCAGCAGAAGTTGGATAAGCAATTTTTAAAATTTCTGGAAATATTTAAGAAGCTTGCAATTAATATTCCATTTGTTGAAGCCTTCGAACAAATGTCAAGCTATGTAAAGTTTATGAAGGATATTCTCAACAGAAAAAGGAAGTTTGAAGATAACGAGTCAAGCTATGTAAAGTTTATGAAGGATATTCTCAACAGAAAAGGAAGTTTGAAGATAATGAGAGCGTTGCACTTAATGAGGAGTTAGTAGATAATTCAGAAAAAGGAAGTTTGAAGATAATGAGACTATTGCACTTAGTGAGGAGTGCAGTGCTATAATTCAGAAGAAAGCTTCATGAAATGCTTAAAGATCCTGGTAGCTTTACTATTCCATGTGCAATAGGAGACTAATTTTATGGGAAAGCTTTATGTGATTTAGGTGCAAGCATTAACATTATGCCATTAGCAATATTTAAAAGATTGGGATTAGGAGAAATAACACCTAATATTGTAACTCTGCAATTAGCAGATCATTCGATAATATACCCTAAAGGAGTTATAGAACATGTCCTAGTGAAAGTGGATCAATTTATCTTTCCTGTTGATTTCATTGTGCTAGATGTGGAGGAAGATAAAGAGATACCTATCATTTTGAGGAGACCTTTCCTAGCCACAGGAAGAGAAATGATAGATGTACAAAAAAGGGAAATGTATGTCAATGATCAAACTATTACTTTTAACACTTCAAGATCAATGAAATACCGTGCAAAAGGTAAAGATGAAAAATGTTTTAGGATGGATGTTATAAGATATCTCAGTGAATGTCATTTCAAGACTACTTATGAAGAAAATTTTGAAGAAGAAGATTTAGAGCACGAGCAAGAAGAGAAATTAGATCAATGTGGAGATCTTTTTAAGGAAGATTCAAATTATGTTTGAGAAAGTTTTAAAATTCTGGGCATAATAGACAAAGATAAATCATTTTGTCCATCTATTGAAAAACCTCCAGAACTAGTGTTGAAGTTACTTCATGATCATTTAAAATATGTTTTTTTAGGAGATTCCTCTACTTTATCTGTTATAATTTCCTCAAAATTAACAATGGAAGAAGAAAAAAGGTTGATGAAAATTCTAAAAAATGTTAAGAAAGCCTTTGGATGGACAATTGCTGATATTAAAGGAATCAGTCCTTCAATTTGTATGCATAGAATTCATATGGAAGAAAACTGCAAACCCAAGGCTGATCTGCAAAGAAGACTGAATCCTGTTATGAAAGAAGTTGTTATGAAAGAAATTTTAAAGTGGTTAGATGTTGGAATTATCTACCCTATTTCAGATAGTGCATGGGTTAGTCCAATTCATTGCGTTCCTAAGAAAGGAGGAGTAACTGTAACTGTAAATGAACATAATGAGTTAATACCTACTAGACTAGTTATAGGGTGGTGAATATGCATTGATTATAGAAAATTAAATCTTGCCACTAGGAAAGATCATTTTCCATTACCCATTCTAGATCAAATGCTGGATATACTAGCTGGGCATAAATACTTTCATTTTCTGGATGGATATACTGGTTGTCACCAAATTCAAATATCTCCTGAGGATCAAGAGAAAACAATGTTTACCAGTCCTTATGGTACTTTTGCTTTTAGAATAATGTCTTTTGGTTTATGTAATGCCCCTGCTACATTTCAAAGATGTATGATGGCAATTTTTTGTGATTTTAATTAGAAAAGGGATTGAAGTCTTTATGGACGACTTTTCAGTGTTTGAAACTTCGTTTGACTCATGTTTAGAAAATTTATCTAAATTTTTAAGCGTTGTGAAGAAACAAATTTAGTCCTTAATTAGTAAAAATGTCAATTTATGGTAGCAGAAGGAATTGCATTAGGTCATCAAATATCAGAAAATGATATAGAAGTAGATCCTGCTAAAATTCAACTGATCACTAATTTATCATATCCAACAAATGTAAGGGAAATTAGGAGTTTTTTAGGACATGCTAGATTCTACAGGCGATATATTAAAGACNAAATGTAACATTGCCTAAGTATTTCTCTGACATAGGGAAACTTCTAATAATTTTCTAATTAATAAAACCTTATCTTGGGAAGCCAAATAAATTAATTTCTCAAAATCTTATTTTCTAAATTTAAGCAAATAATTAAGTTAAATTAAATTTTGAGAGGTCCACATATTCTCCTCTAAACATAGTAATTACCTCATGGATATGACACTCTAAATACTCAAAGTCATTTAAGTTGTGTTTAATGCGTTATGAGGTGAAATGCCCTAAGGGAAAAATAGTCATTTTAGACTTTGGTGCCTTAATCAAAATTTAGGATTAACCAAAGGAAAATGAGTAATTTTAATATTAATAAGCATGTTTGGGCGATTGAAATACAATGGGATTAAAAGGTAGAAACCCACTCACCATCTTTGCATATTGCCAACAAGATTAAAAATCTCCTAATCTTCATGACTTAGAAGTCAACTAAGATCAAACGATTCTTAAGTGATGAGCTTAAGTCGGATAGATGAAAATTTACTTTTCTTAAGCCTAAAGTTGTGGATGGTTTAACCATTTGATAAGAATACACAACATTTAAATCAAAATTTTGATAATCACCATTTCACCTATCATGATTGTTAAGGGCTTAGTAGTGACATAGACTCGATGTCTAAACTCAAATTGATCGGATTTAGAAAATAATATGACAGGTGATTAGCATCTTTAAACACTACAAGCTTGACCTTAATTGTGGGCAACTAATCTTTAAATGACCTAAGCTTACCTTGGGGCATCCACTCATATAACTCTTAAATGAAACATCAATTAATTAATTAATTATTCTATCCTTGGGATAATTAAACTGTGATGTTTAACCAAGCAACGGGGTAGTCACACTTTAATCTCGGATGATTAATGAAAAAATATGATAAGTCCAAAATGAATACGAAATATTTCAAGAGATTTTCAAAGTGATCTGAAGTCATGCCTTAAGCATTTTGAAGTCTATTGAACATTTTGAAGGATAAATTGAACTTGTCATATTTTGCTCCAAAATCAGCCACTAAGATCTTCTAAGATTCAATAGAATCATAACTTAGGGTTATGTAGATAAACCTTCATCGACTCATGCAATTCAAATTCCTTACAACGTTATATACATGTCTTGCAAGTACTGACCTTTCAGGTGGTGGAACGAGAAGACTCGCCAGGTATGCTTTTACAATTTACAATACTGTTTTCTCTTTCACTTTTCACACTGAACGTTTATGCTTATAAACTTGCATGTTAAACAAGATGTCACCCGGCATGAAAACCAAAATTGCTAGGATGGTCGTGAAACCAAAACCAAAAATAAAAAAATCAATCAAGATAAAATTTACCACTACAAAATTCAAAATATAAGGCAACTCAAAATTTAATCACAAACATCACAAAACAACAATTGAAACTAAATTCAGATGTCTCTATCAGATGATCAGGAATCCCTCGGAGGAGGTAACCTACGGTTGCTAACGAGACTTCCCACGGTCTAAATGAAAGTATGGAACTCATTGTGTTGACCTTAGTAAATTCATTTGGACTGAGTGAATTTGAAAGAAAATAGTGGTACCAGAATGAGGGAACCGTAGGATCCTAACTGGTGTTGCTCTAATCAACTTCAATATGCTCCATAACATTTAAAGAACAATAACTATAGGGACATCTAATTTGACATTATAACTCGACACATTAGAAAACTTAAACTTGTCACAACGAGAAGCTTGGAGCTAGCATTGTGGGCAGCACAGCCATCTTCAATAGCAATATAATCTACAACAGCATATCATTCCTTATAATTAAACAACAAGCCATAGAACTTCGAGGTGGTTTGCTTATGCAACATAAATCCTCAACTCATTGATCCCGATTGAATATAGTTCTGTAAATTTTATAAAGTTGACTCTGCTTTACAACGGTGCCAAAAACTCTTAAGATTGGGATTCTATGCAAGTATACGTATCGTTATAAAGTAATATAAGACCTTCTGTTTAAGCCCCAAATATCAATCCCACAGGGAAGGTTAAATTTAAAATGATAAATTAACTAAAAAATTTATAAAAGTAAAATGAAATTACTGTCACTAATTTTGAATATTTAAGATACTATCAAAGCTAAATTATTTAATACTAATAGAATTTAAAAATAGGTTTTAAAATTAATAACTACTAAACTATATTTATGTGATGAAATTCTCTAGTATGAAAACACATCTTTCTCAATACAATGAGTTTTTGGTAAAATGAGATGAGATAAATGGTTTAGATATGTATTGTGCCAAATAAGAACAATTTTAATTCTCCGCCCTGATTCAGTGTTATAGAAAATCATTGGCTAATCTTAGGTTTAGTCCCTAAATCTCTGGCTAGGCTAGGAGGATACTAGCTCCCACTCCAGAGCTCCCACTTCACTTCCCCTGAAGGCTAACTCTCGCTTTATTTGTTAAACATAATGATTGAATTGGGGAATTATATTCTGTCACCCTAGAAGTCTCCAATTCTACACCCAACAAACTATATTTCTTTATTTATTTGCACTTAATTTCATGAGAGAAATACTCCATAATGGACATAAACATGATTCTCACACTGTTACAGAACTCATACTACATTTCCCAGATCATATGTTTCATAATATATTTTAACAATTCAATTGGTCAAACCAAAAAGTAAATTAAAAGTGGAGTTGAAAAACCATCACAATTTATTTTAAATTTTAATATTGGCACATCCACATTATCACTTCATTTCACTATATCTCAGAGTAGGGAGAAAGATAAAGGAATCTACTCAAACTTCATGAAAAAGATAAATCAAAACATAAATTCCATATATAAATGAAAGTTAATACAACGATAATAAATAAACAACACTTATCTGAAACTCTTTCTCAAAGAAAATCCTTTGTAGCCTCTCTTAGGAAATTCAGGAAGAAGGAATCTCTCACATCTCTTCCTCTCCAACACTTCTTAGAGAAGAATTCACACTTAAACTCACCACAAAAATTCAAAACTATAAAAAAAACTAACTAATGTTGTGGAATGGTGTGGAATGTAGGTGTGTGAAGAGGAAAATTGAAAATGGTGGAAGAAGTTGAAATGGTGTGAAGGGGATGGGGTTTCTAATTAAATTTCGGCACTAAATAGAGCCTAGGTGGGTTCTCCAATAGGTGCATCCAACAACTCTTAAAAAAGAGTCCAAATTCATCGAATCTTCTAGAAATAGGACTTCCACAGACATAAGCATTGTCAGCTCCCATCCTAGCATCATTGGTGCCAATGCTCCACCATTTAATTCCTTGTTCTCTATCAAACGGCGCCATCGACATCCAGTCAGGCATCGTGGGCGCTGAACAATTTTTAAACTTCTCCATTTTGACTCTAAATTTCATTCTTCTTGCTTCTTTTTTTTCATCAAGTCCTCAAAATCAACAACCTGCAATAAAACATAAAAATTACCTTCCATTAAAGTGCAATAGCACTGAGTATAAAATATGGGTCTGAAAATGCATATATTTTTGGTGCATCAAAATCACCCAAACATAAATGTTACTTGTCCTCAAGTAACTTTTTTACTACATAAAAATATGACTTATGATAATGATTTTAACTTCTAGATTTCCATATCTTAGTTCATTAGATATAATTGCAATTCCTAACAAGCTGCTGACGAACTGCTGCCAGAGTAGAGATTCACTATTTCTCGTGTTTCCACAGTTGGCTCAGAAATGTGTTATATGATGTCTGGGATTTCCAGTCCCATCAATCATCATGAAGTTTGGGGCCACAAAACCCTTAGGGAAAGGCACGACATTGAACTCTTCCGGGTAAGGTCTACCCTTCAAAATTGATGCACCTCCCTTGGATTGAGTTAAGGCGTCTCGAACTTGTTCAACCATTAGTTTGAACTCCTTTTCTGGCATGGACTTTGATGGAGAATCTTTCTTTAGTTGCTCATCTTTGTTTGCTGAAGTAGCCTCTCTTCTTTCATCTATAATGTGTATGATTTCTGGCTGATTAATCTCTGGAGAAGCCAACTGCGGTGCTTCTGATTGCCTCTGAATTATGGCCATGGCGGTCATAGCTGCATTCATCTCTTCCATTTTTTTCTCAAGTAGACTAACTTTCTCATCCCTTAGGAGGATAACTTTATGCAACTCATCTAGGACATTCTCTTTGGTGTGAGGTTGAGCCTCACACGCAGATGTGGTGGCTCTAGTTTCAATCACATGGACATACATGAAATCCTCCTCCAAGTAATCTTTGTCATCAAAATTTTCATTATCACTATCGATGGAAACTCTGCATTCTCGAGCTAACTCATAAATCTTGATCCTGAGTTTCTCAACTTTCTCCACAATTATCGATTCCTTGATCGCTTTAAGATATGGAGGATTCTGATGGACATCCTCTATTTGTTCCTCCATCTCACTGGCTATTATCACGACGATGTCAGATATTTCAGACACTAGTTTTACTTCCTCTTCTGCAGGCTCACTGGACTGTATCGGTGCAGCGACCTTAGGTATCCATACTTTTTCCTTTTTTGACGATGATGTTTGAGGACAGATTGTCTTAGTAGAAAACATTGATATGTTAAGGGAAAGTATGCTCACCGTGGTGTAGACTAGCTACAGTGTCCAGTAATTGTCTTGTCTTTGTTATTGAGATTGTAGGAATGTCTCCATGATGGGCGACGGGTAAAATTTCCGACCTGGTCTTGACATAACTGGTTGATGGCCTGTGGTCCTGGTGGTAGTGTAATCAGTATTAATCACTGCGATATCAACTTTGTTCCCCAAATGAAACCAAATGCTGATGCGAGTAGGTGGCACTCCAGTTGTCTTGTGGGACTGTTTGGCAAATTTGACGCCCTCAAAATTTCCTTCTTCATGCAAGGAGAAATTGCATCTCCCACTCGTTTAAGTAACTTGCTAATCGAACATCCTTCTTTGGTAGCAAGCCTTCTGAAAAACACACTAACTCGAGTGATAGGAGTAAACTTCCTTCTCTCCTCACCGTGTCCATGAAGTCATTGTAATGCGGCAGCGATCCTTTGGATACTCTCATATCCCATGGTATCTGTCAGAGGATGGAATCTACTTCCTTGCAGGAGTGGAAAATTTCCGGTAACACTTCTTCAACTTGATGAAGCTTCTCCTCAACGAGTGTTTTCTTGAGAGTCTAGGCTTTAATGGCCCTCTAAACTTTTCTATTACGGTTCCTCCTTTGAGTTTGGGTCAGCGGTACAATCCTCGAACTTAATCCGATCTTAAATACGGGTGGTGGGACAGTTAATCCCTCATTCGGATCCTCAATAATCATCACTTCTTTCCCCTTAGCAGCAGCGTGGCTAGCAATTTTGGCGGGTTCTACAACGGCATTAATTTTATACTTCTTTTAGGTAGGGAAGTCTTGAAGGCAGTTTAGATTGAATTCTCCAGATGACTTCTGTATTTCTGGAGCGGCGATATTCATTACTACAATCGGGGCTTTCCCGAGGATGACCTCGTGATCTTTGAACCCGGCTCTAAATTTGATGGTAGGAGCGAGGTTACGGGCTTCGTGGCTTATTGGCAGGTTGCAGGAAAAGGTCAGCGTTGGGTACGCCATCGCAGCAGGCTCGAAAATAGAAAGTTACAGGGTTAGCTATATGGTCAAAAAAACCTCATAATTTTTAGTGCAAGCACTGAATGTAGAGGTTGATCTGTAGACCGGGGGGTCTTAATTTATGAGTATTTTAAAATCTTGTTTAAAATTTAATTAATAAGACAAAATCTCAAAGTGCGCGCAGGACAACACGATTTGGTTTAATTTGCAGAATAGCAAATCAAATTTGGAAGGGAGATGTAAAGTATTTTAGGACCTAGTGTGAGACCTATTTAGTAGCAGAAAATGCCCAAGTGGAACTAGTCCACCGACACATCTATTAGGGGGTCTGACCCCACATGAAAATTCAAAGAGTCCTTAATGGTCTTCTGAACCCCTCTGTTAAAAGATGGTTGAACAGCTAGTCCTGAAGTCCAAGGAGTTGGTTGTACCTTCCTATGATAGAAATGGGTAAAGTACGCGAATTGAAGAAGAGTAATTTGGTCCAAGAGGGACATGGACACATTACTGATGTGTGAAAATAATATTTCTTGAATTGTATGGAGAGAAAAGCTTGTCCCTAGCGGAGTTGCCACAAGCTGTCGGCGCTATTTTTGGTTTGAGGGGTTACCTGTAAGAAGTTGTCGGTCACTGGAATTAAAATCTCGTTGCCCACTTCAAAAGGACGTTTAATTTACATATATATTTAGTTTTAGAAAAATATGAAATCAAACTGACCCCATATTTTTCATAGTTTAACACTGTTTAGAAAAATATGAAATCAAACTGACCCCATATTTTTTATAGTTTAAATGAAAGAGCACTATTGTATCTATCTAAACAAACACAAGACTTGAGGATGAAGCTCGATCAAATAAACTAAGGAATATATGACATCCATTTGGTCTGCTAAACCTTTATATTTACCGACAAGTTCCCCTATTTAATATAAGGAATTAAATAGGGTTTATANAAAAGAGTTATTGTCAAGCGGAGGTGAGAAAACTTTTGTTACACCACCAATAAAGCTGATGCAAAAGTTGTGAAGGAGTTCTACGCCAATGTGATTTATTCTGATGACGGAATTGTTCAAGTGCGGATTCCCTGTTGAGTTTACTGCCGCCTGCATCAACACTTTTTATGAGGCCTCAGACTCTTATAGCTGCCACTATAAATCCTTTAGTAAAATGAAATGCCCCCTCAATGATGTGATCAACTTTCTCACTGATGGGAAAGGGAACATGGAAGATAAAGCAGCGAGAACGGGTAAATTTTTCTGCTTCCATGCTGAATGCCACCTCTAAGCGTGACACTATTTTATTTCTTCTACTCTGTTACTGACCTATCACCATAGTGAGGTAACTAGATTATTCTGAATTTCTGTATTAAGAATAGTAGAACTATAAATGTGGGGAGAATAATTCTTAAGAATATCTAAATTTTTGTATTCAAAATAGTAAAACTATAAATGTGGGGAGAATAATTCTTAAGAATATATTGGCGTGACACTATTTCATTTTCTCTACTCTGTTACCAACTTATCACCATAGTGAGGTAACTAGAGATAGAGCTATTCTGAATTTTTCTGCTCTGTTACCGACCTATCACCATAGTGAGGTAACTAGAGATAGAGCTATTCTGAATTTCTGTATTCAGAATAACAGAACTATAAATGTGGGAAGAATAATTCTTAAGAATATATTGACTACGATGAGGAGTGAGACAAGTGGAGGTCTAGGACATCTTGGACTTATTTATACAATTTGCAAACTTTCTGGAGTGGAAAGTGGTGATGAAGAATGGGTTTATCCTATGAAACCCATTAGTAAGGCTAATTTAAAGACTTATGACTATGAGAAATGGAGAACTGGGAGTAGAATTCAAGAACCTTCTACTAGTAGAGATGACCACTCTACAAGTTATGACCTTCCACCTTCTAGTTCCCCTACCCTCTCTGATTTGATGAATGAGTTGACCTTGTAGCGGAAGAGCATAGACTTGATAAGTGAAAAGATTGGAGATTTAGAACAATGACACGATTACGATAGTGAGTACCTGCAGAGGCATTCAAATTTTGAAGTAGCCTATTATGAAGCTCACGTCCGACACTACAGAGGCGAGCCCGATGTTACGTTTCTTGAGTGCCCCCGATATAATCAGTATCAACCCAATCCACCTGCTGATCAAGGCGATGAAGATATAGCTTGGGATTTTGATATTGAATGAAATTGATGTACTTATGTTTGCAATTTTTATTTTATGTCATCTTTTTGTAATAGAAATGGATGTTTGGACTTTCATTTTTAGTATTACCTTGTACTTGGATCATTTTAATTTTTGTTATAAAGTTAATGTTATTGTTAAATGTGCATGTGTAGTTTAATAGATGTTGAGTATTATTGTGGATTGTAATGTAATGTGATTTTTATTTCGCATTTTAGTTTTAATTGTTTAGTATTGTGGTTATGTTAGGAAATGTTGTGCTTATTTAATGTTTCAGTTTTACACTTAATTCAAAATTTCATTACCCAGAAATTCCTCTAATAATTTATGTGTTGGAAGCTCCTAATATTACAGACCAGGTGAAGTAAAAATTTGAGAAAGCATGCAGAAATTTCAGAATGATGAAAATGCCTACAATACTGAGGTATGATTTATATTTATAGTTTTTCTTTCCACCTATATTATTTTATATTTAAAAATTTAAGTTTGGGGGAAGGAAGAAAAAGATTGACTATTAGATGTCCTCTATTTCAATATTTTCAAAAATCATTTATATGATTTAATGTAGTGAATTTAATTCAGGTAACTATATTTTTGTAACTATTTAAATATTATGGTAGATTTTGAAATATTTTTGTAATGAAAATTACTTTTGTAACTTAAGATATTTAGTATAAGAGAATAAGAGATTATATAACTATTTAAAGTAAAGGAAACTATATTTTAAAGTATTAAGAATCTGGAAATTCATTTGTGAAGAAAAGATTGGGGCTCAATGATGTGAAAACTATGAAATATTTATAAGGTAAAGAAATGCTTTGAGTTTCAAATTTAGGGAAGGAAAAGTGAAGTTTAAAATCATTAAAGGCTATCCAGATATAGTAATCCTCACTTGAAAAAGGGGTGATGTTTAAAATCATTAAAGGCTATCCAGATATAGTAATCCTCACTTGAAAAAGGAAAAAGAAAGAATTGAAAACAATACCTGAAATGAAAAGAAAAATATATAGAATTGAAAGCAATCCAAATGAAAAAGAGAAAAGAAAGAAAAAAATATGGAAGTGAGGAGAAGCTTGAGGATATGCCTAATAAAAAATTGGCTTCACTGGACCTACCTTAAAGGGAAAACTTAAATATCTGAACTTATATTAGGTTTTTTACATGTAGAGTTCTCATGAAGTTTCCATCTTTTGGATATTCTAAGTGACTTAATATTACAACATTGAGTCATTCTTGAAATAAATAGAAGACTAGAACTTTTAAACTTGATGACTAGATAAACTTGTGATTACAGGGTTAATTCAATTACTTGAATTTTTTGTGAAAATCTCACTATGATATTTATTTAAGTCAAACTTATAGTATTTCTGAATTAAAACTTTACTGCAGTAGATCATAACTTTTATATAGTACTAAAATTACTCGAGGACAAGTAATAGTTAAGTTTGGGGGATTTTGACCTAAGGAAAATTTGTTGATATTTTCATACCTATTTTATACTATTTTTAATGATATTGCACTTTAAAGAAAGGTACTTTTGATGTTTTGTTGCAGGAATGATAAATTAGGGTCTTTAGAGCAAAAAGATGCAAAAAGAAGCGAATTCGCAGGGAAAAGGACCAAAATGTGGAGATTTGAACTAGCTCGCCGACGACGCCCTCGACCGTACCTGCGGCGAGTTTTTTCTCGAGACTACGAGACAAAATTCTTCAGAAGCCCACTGATGGCGCACTCGAGGCCGCCGGCGACGAGATCAACGGTTATGCCTACTCAAGCTTTGGATAAGGCCAAATTTTGAAGGGATGCTTAGGCAACTCTTGCGAAAGCTCATCCACAACTTTAAAAAAACATTTTGGCTGAAAATTGGGAGAGTCTAGGGGCCCTAGAGGTTAGAGAGGTTCCATTAGTGTATAGAATTTCCAACAGAGTGTAACAATTGTGAGGAATTCTTTGAGGGATGATAAGAGTGGAGGGAAAGTAAGAGTTTTCTTCCTCCTTCCTACTTCAAAGAGGAATTATATGTGCTGTAAAGAAAGGTAGAGATTCAAAGGAACTTCGAAGAGTGTTCTTGGGGAGAAATTAGAGATAAGTTATTTACTTGTTGTAGTTTGTATCACTTTAATTTTATATATGAATTTCGAGTTTTGTTGTGTTTTCCCAATGAGTTCCGAGTAGTTTTCTCTGTCTTTCTCCTTTTCTCAAGATTTGTGAAATGGTAATTTGAATTGGTGAAGCCATGAAAATGTTTAAGAAATTGTGATGATTTTGAAATGGTGATTTGAATTGGTGAAGCCATGAAAATGTTTAAGAAATTGTGATGATCTTTTCAAAATGGTGATTTGAATTGGTGAAGCTATGAAAATGTTTAAGAAATTGTGATGATCTTTTCACCGATCTTAATTGGTGAAGCCATGAAAATGTTTAAGAAATTGTGATGATCTTTTCACTTTGATCTTAATTCTTTCAATCTGACCAATTGATTTGTTAAAATATGTTGAGTTTTACAACTAAAGTGAAGATCTTCAATCTGACCAATTGATTTATTAAAATATGTTAAGTTTTACAACTAAAGTGAAGATTACATTCAAGATTCAGGGAGGTCAAAGCCCTTGGAAGTTAGGTGCAAATAAATAGGGAAATAATATTGTCGGGCATAGAATTGGAGATTTTAGAGTGACAGGCTTAAATTCCCAATTCAGTCCCATCGTTTGGGTGCTGAAGTGTAGATGTTAGCCCTCAGGTGAGGGGAATGTGGAAGCTCCAAAGTGAGAGCTGGTATCCTCCCAGCGTAGCCACAGATTCAGTAAACAAGCGTAGGATTAGTCAATTTTGTTTATGCCTGGACCAAAGGGTAAAGAATAGGTATGCTCCTATTTGACATATTCTAAATTGAACTAATTCACTTTATCCATTTACTATAATTTCTTGACAAGGAGAAGGATGCTTTCTTATATATTGAATATCAAAATTAAACCCTCCTTACATTAGTTATTATTAGTTAGTAAAATTATCCATTTATTTCAATTGCCTATTAGTGACAGATAAACAAATTGAACGTCGTTGTATCTATTAGTGATAGATAAGCAAATTGAACGTCGTTGTTGTGATTAAAGTCCTAATAGGTATCATTAGTTATTTAATAGTTAGTAAAATTATCCATTTATTTCAATTGCCTATTAGTGACAGATAAACAAATTGAACGTCGTTGTATCTATTAGTGATAGATAAGCAAATTGAACGTCGTTGTTGTGATTAAAGTTAAACCTTCATTAGTATCATTAGTTATTTAATAGTTATTAAAATTACCTATTTATTTCAATTGTCTATTACTTTATATCATTAGTTATTTTTAGTTATTAAAATTATCTATTTATTTCAATTGCCTATTAGTGAACAATTAAGCAAATTGAACTTCGTTGTTATGATTAAAGTATTGCTTTTCTAAAATCTTAGTTTGCAATTCTAACCACTCCCTGTGGGATCGATATCTAGGACTTCATTAGAGCCCTATAATACTTGAGTGATACGTATACTTTCATTGATAAGTGTGACTTTACAATTATTGAATATTTATTACGTCCATATTTATCTTGTATTTTAACCATATATAAAGTTGTCGGTCAGGGGGTACCCAACAGATACACCACACATATTGGTGTTGATCAAGCCATTCATTTAGTTTCCTAGAGTTTCTAAGCAGACTAAGGTTAGACTTTAAGGATTTTCACCAGAGATCCTAGGACAAAATATAGCCAAGGAAGACTAGGTTTGATGAGTTTATTATTGAGATTCTTAAACAAAAAGATTCTTAAAAAGGATTAGATTTGAAGAATTGTGAATTCTTCCTAGGGATTCTTAGGCAAATAATGCTTAAGAAAGGATTTAGGATTAAATTAGACTATGGATTTTGTTCGTTAAAATTTTGGCGGCAAAAGTTTTCAAAATTTTTGTTATGGATTTCAGGCAAGGAGTGCCAAAAGTGGAGTAGCAGGTTTAGGAAGGAAAGCTGTAATTTTATTCAAGGGGCCTTACAACCAACCCAAGAACTAGCCAAGAGAAAGAATGTCATGCTCAATTGAAGGGGGTCTTAACCAAATTCTCAAACTTCAAGGTCTTGTCCTTGTTACATTAGGAAGGAATGCTAATGGAATTACATCCTACCTAAGAGGTAATTAGGTTAACTAGTTTAGGGAGGAAAGTCGTGATTCAATTCAAGGGGACCTTACATCCAACCTAAGAACTTGAAAAGAGAAAGGATGCATGCCCCATTAAAGTAGGACTTACACCAATTCTCAAAAGCCTTTAATATTACATTAAGAAGGAATGTTGATGGCCTTACATCCTAATTAGGAGGTAAACAGATCAACTATTTTAGGAAAGAAAGTCATGATTCTATTCATTGGGGCCTTACATCCAACCTAAGAACTATCTGGGAGAAAGGATTCTATGCTCCATTGAATGAGGTCTTATACAAATATTTAAATGTCAATGTAACGCCCCTGTTACATTATGAAGAAATGTTGATGGCCTTCCATCCTGTCTAATTGGTAAATAAGTTAACTGGTACAGGGAGGAACACTATGATTCCATTTGAGGGGGCCTTACTGTTGACCTCACTTTTGGTTGAGATCTAGTCTTTCCTCTTTAGTAGCTTAGGGTCTATCCATAGAACTTTCCTATTTACTATTCCTAGAGGACTAGAAAAGGAACCCTCACCATTAGAAATTCTACTCTTCTTTGTTCAACTTGAAGTTTCACATATTGGTCCTAACCTCTAGCACACAACCCTAATTTTTGCCTAAAATCCCTTAAATAACCCAATTTATTTTCAAAATCATCTCAAAACATTCCACACTACCCAAATTGACAAAAATTCACCAAAATCCCAAATTCTCAAGATACCCCCAAATTTGGCCAAATTTACCAAAATGCCCCATGACCAAAAAAAATTCCAAAAATTCCCAAAATTTCCAAAACCATTCCAAATGTCCCCAAAGCCAATTTCAACCACTCCCATGAACCTAATTTGACCAAATTTACCTATTTTGACCAAAAGCCCCAAGTTGCCCTTAAAGGCCCAATTTCCCGAAATTAGCCCCAATGTCAACCAAATTGACTTCAATGTTCTCTAACTTCAATTCCAAAATCGAATTCATCATGTCCAAACCTTATTGAAACCTTAATCCAAACTCAATTTGACCCAATAGCAAGCTCAATTCCACCCAAATCAAGAAGGCCCTAATTTTGCCCTAAATTGGTCATATGCCCAAATTGACCCTATGTCCAAATTCTACTAAATTGGCCTTTCAATTCAATTCAAAATGATTTAAAATTCTTTCTAAACTCTTCATGACATCTCCCTACACCTAATTAAACATTTAGTTGACCAAAATTTTAATCCAAATCCAACCCAAACTCAAGCCCACCGCATTTAATTCCAAAAGACTAAAATTCAATTAAAAGCCCATATGACAATTTTCCCCTCATCATCCATTTCATTAAAATAATTCCCCAAGTTTTAAATTCATGATAAAATAACTCCATATTAAGCCTTATGAAAAACTCCACAAAATACCCCATAAAATCCAAAAATCCCTTTTCATGCAGATTGATCATGCCATATGAGCTTTTGCCACCTCACCAAGCTATTAATGGTAAAAGGAGGAGCAACTTTCAAGCCCCCTTAAAAAAGTTCTTAACCACTCTAATGACACACTCTAACCCATGCTTAGCCAAATCCCTTAGATGAAGACCTGTCCACACCACTTCAGCTGGCTCACCTAACTTTGTTCAGCCATGGGAAGCCACTCAAGCCCATTTCAATGGGACTAGACCCATGTTTGACCCAACATAGCCCAAAGTCCATTCCATTTCAATTAACCTCCTTTACACATGTCAACTTCAAACTGACTGCACCCAACCCAATACCTAACTTCTTTGGACCATATGGTGACTTGACCCTGGCCGATCAACCACCTTGGTTGTTGGAAAACCAATCCCAAGAGCTCAAAAACTCAAAATTGAACCCACCTGATGTGTCCCAACCCAATTGGAGACTTGATAACTTCTTCCCTCCACTTAAGCACCACTCTACACCTATTGGTCAATCATGGAAGCCACCATAATCTCCTCTATCTAAACCCTACTCCTCCACGACCAAAGGGGATATGCACACATACCTCATGGAGAATCTGCCCAATTGATTCCAGAGCATCCTCTAGTCTTCCTAAGTATAAGCCAAAGCTAATTTCTCAACTCTAATTTGAGCCCAAAACTGGACACCTCTCCAAACTCCACCAAATCTAAATTAATTTCACACACACCATCCCTAGAGCCAAAGAAAGAGTTCAATACTGAGTGCCCCATCACCAAACCACCCTAGCACAGACTTTGATCAACACCCCAAGTCAGCCTCAATCAATTTCATACCTAGGCATATCACCACAGCCCAAGGCTTCATCTCGAAGCTTCCTGGACTCAACTTAAGCTTCTTGAAGTACCCAATCGAGGCCACACCTCTTAGGCAAAATGTGTTGAATTCTCCCCTTAAACGGAGCCTATTTTGATTCTTCATGGGTATATACTCGATCTAGGACTTGATTAACCGTATAGATGTGTTGTCCTAGTCTAGACACGTCTATAGAAAAAAACATGGGGTGATTTGGTTGAGTATTGAGAGAGAAATTAGGGTTTTAGTGTGGACGGTTTATGGGCTAAAGGAATTGGGGATGAAGACCAGGAGCTATTGAATTGCACGTGTATCAGACAGATGGACGAGATCACGTAAGATGAGCTCTTGGTGCATGAATAGCAGGCCGAGTCAGTGATGACTCAGATGGTGGTGCCAAACTAGAGGACGTCGCGTGGAGGCTTCAAAGATGCCGAGGATTTCATGGCGCCACATGGTTTAAATAGAAAAATAGGGATTTAATGAATTAATTAAATTTTAGAACATAGAAAATCCATATCTTGGTGTAGAAAAATCATAAAAATAAAAGAAAAATACCTCATGCTTAGTGAATAGAGGAGAATAATTTGGAAATGGCTTCATGTCTATTTGATGCATATGTGATTTTTAACTAATTAAATAATGTGTTTCTTATTTGTATTCTCCATTTTCATGGATATTTCACCAGAACTTGATTCTTAGGGCTTTAGTTCTCTCTGTTATGAGGGATCTTCACTGATTTTTCCAAAGTCAAGGAAGATCTCTAGATAGAGATCTCTATTTTTTAAGTATATCATATCAGTTTTGGTAAAATAACTATAATAATTAAAATATTAATCAAAAAATATAAAATTTGTTTTGGAAGTTTCATTGTGATCAGCGGACCGTAGGAAAAATATAAACTTGGTTTAAATTATTAAGAATAACCCTAATTATTACCAACCTCTAAAAATGAAAGAAAATTAAATTAGAATAAATATAAATGTAAATGGCATAAAAATTTTTCTCCAACATAACTTAATGTCAGAAGAACTCCCCATAAAAAGTTGAAGTTAATTGGAATTGATTTTCCCACTAAAATGGATTTTTCAAAGTAAAATGACATTTTTGGCATTAAAATAATTATAATAATTAAAATATAGGTCAAAAAATTATAAAATTGGTTTTGAGACTTCTCTATGATCATAGAAATTTAAAAAAAAAAATTGGAATTAAGGTAAAGTTTTTTTTAAGTTTTTTTTAAAAAATTAAAAAAATCATAAAAATAAAAAAATATATATTAAAATTCACCAAAATGACACATTTGTCATTCTAATCACATGGGAACAATTAAAATAATTTTCCTAATTTTCTAAGTGAGGATATTGATTTTTGAAGTCTAAAATTAATTTTTAAAGGTTAAAATGATTTTTCTCTAATTTTTCATTAAAATAATTCCAATAAATAAAATATACATCAAAAAAATATAAAATTTATTTCTCTAGGTTCCGTGACCATGGAGATATTTAAGAAAAATATAAAATTTAATTTTCCACTTAAAAATATTTTATATTTAATTAATACTAAAAACAATAATTCTAATAATTCAATTTAAACTTTAAAAATCATCAAAATTTGTCCAGGTGGTCTCCTAATTGAAGTAAACCTCTAATAATTTTCTTAAGGACAGAAGTTTTATTTTGGTTGAGTTACTAAATTTTCATTAAATTTGCATTAAAATAAATATTAAAATTAAATAAATTCATAAAAATCATATTTTCTCCTCTGATGTTTTAATTAATTCATTAGTGGGGTACTATAAAAATTTTAAAATCATTTTGAGTATAATTTAATGAATTATGAGGTGTTAAAACCTTAAGGGCGAGATGGTAATTTTAGGATTTAAGCCTTAATTAATATTTAGGCCAAACCAAAGAGTAAATGGGGAAACGATGATCTTAATTGACATGTATAGATGATTAAAATAAAAAATGGATAAGTGGCATCAACCAATCTCACTTTGGTCTCATCAAGGATACATTTGTAATTTCTCAAATTGATGAAATTTTGAAGAGTAACTAAATAAGGAGATATTGAGGTGAGGGGTTTGACTTTGGAAGATCATAACCAACTAATTTAAAACCCAAATTAATGTTTTTAGAATAATTTATGATTCTTGATAAGGATTAAGAGCATAAATATTTAAAATTTTCTAAAATTACAAATCTTCCCATTAAGTTTTAAGAGCTTAGTAATGAATTAGGCTTAATCAATATCTTGTCTTATAAGGTTTAGAAAATGAACTATAATTAATTTGAATCATTTTAAAAACACTACAAGGCCATCTTTAAAGATCAAACTGGCTAAGTTTCTTAATTAAGCCAAATTGCCTCTAAGAGCCTTTACCCGTATAATTCGTAAGTGAAACATCAAATGATAGTTACCCCATTTAAAGGTATAATCAAAACATCAAGATTAATTGAGCAAAAAGGCATGAATTGGGTGAACCGCATAGCAGCATATAAGACCAAAATGAACTCGAGACAATTCGAGGGACTGTGAAATGTCTAGGGTATGACCCAGAACCTTTTTAAGATCCTTTGGGAATCTCATAGGACACTTGGACATATTATGATTTGCTTGTTGGAATCATCCTCACAGATGGACAAATTGGACCCACCAAGGTATGACATAGGGTTTGGCTGACACACTTCAAACCTGTACTCTCTGCAAGCATGTTTTAATTCCTGCAAAATTATATATATATATATATATAT
>JXCR01121151.1:582361-654164 GCA_002079205.1 Phalaenopsis hybrid cultivar
ACATTTTTAAGTTATTGCATTGCAATTTACTTTTATTTACCTTTCAGCTTATAAACTTGCGTGTTAAACAACAAGGCCACCATGCATATCAAAACTGAAACTTTTATGATAGCCACAAAACTGAAAGAAAAACTAAAAATTAAGAAATCAAAACAAGATAAAATTCACCGCCATAACAATCAAAATATAAGACAACTCAAAATTTAATCACCAACAAAAGAATAAAACAAAAATTGCAACTAAATTAAAACGTCTCGATTAGATGATTAGAAATTCGTCGTCGGAGGTAACTTACGGTTGCTAACAAGATTTCCCATGGTCTAAGTGAAACTGTGGAATTCA
The DNA here is from genome assembly GCA_002079205.1 of Phalaenopsis hybrid cultivar. Classification (NCBI taxonomy): domain Eukaryota; kingdom Viridiplantae; phylum Streptophyta; class Magnoliopsida; order Asparagales; family Orchidaceae; genus Phalaenopsis; species Phalaenopsis hybrid cultivar. The sequence continues at coordinate 582,704 of JXCR01121151.1, forward strand.
TTGAGTTAAGTTTAGTAAATTCATTTTGACTAAGTAAATCCAAAGAAAATAGTGGTGTCAGAATGAGGGAACCGTGTGATCCTAACTGGTGTCTCTCTAATCAACTTTAACCCCCCCATAATTGAATTTAAACTTTTCATTTAAACCTTTAAACCTTCAACTTTAGCATTGCTAATTTGCCGAGGACTTTGGAGCTAGCTTTTTGGGCAGCCTCCTACAACAGCGATCAATAATAACACATCTTTTCTTAGAATTAAACAACAAATCATAGGATTTTGAGATCGTCAATCATGTGCTACATAAATCCTCAACTCTTTCTTTAGGCCTTTGCACAACTATGTTGTGCAATTTAAGCCCTAACTTATTTTAGGATTCTGAAATTATCGTTCATTACGACCTAAATCGTCCCATCTTTCAGGATATTTGTGCGACTGTCTCACATAAATGTAAGCCCTAATTAAAATTGTCAGGATGGAACACTTAATTCTTTCCTGAAATTGAAGCCAAACCATATGATAGCTTAGGAAGTCACTGAGGTTCTTTTTAAGATCCATGACATCCCCTAGTTCTTCTTCCTTTAAATTCTAAAATAAAATGTTCCAAATTTGAGTCATTTTCATTTCACACGTCTTTGTCCAATTTTTTGAAAAGTCATATTCTTTGAAATTCTTGAAGACAATATCTCTTGATTTTTATCGAGAGTTTTCTTAAGTGGCCTCAGTTTTCTAAGATGTAATTAACTATAAGGGCTTGCTTTTATAGGAAATTTTCTAGAACCGAGCTTAATATAAACCCTATTTAATTTTTTATACTAAATAGGGGAATTTATCGATCAACATAAAAAAATTGGTTTTTCGCAGACTTAAAGGGATGTCATAAATTCTTTAGGTTATTTAATCAAGTCTTGACATACCTAAAATATATAGTATTTTTATACCTATTTTTGATATATTGCACTTTAACGAAAGGTATTTGTGTATTTTTCTTGCACGTACAATCAGATGGATAAAAAATGCGAAAAGGAGTGAAAACTGGTCAAATTTGGAACAAAATGAAGAAAGGTGAAAATAAACTAGGGTGCCTAAGCACCAGAGGCTCTGCGCCTAAGCGCTAGGTACCCCGCGCTTAAGCGCCAAAAGTAGTTACTTGATAATTATTTAATTGAAGTGGATTTTTGAAGAGGTGTTTGAAGCAACCCTTGATAAAAACGTGGGAAATAGCCCATGGACACGAAAATTCATTCAATTGGCTTTTGAGAAGGAAACTTCTAGAAGATTCATTGAATGAAGACACATTTTTTAAGAGACACCAATGCACCCCTTGGATTTTTATAAGAAAAATACTTAGATTTTCCAAGAAAGATGTCAGCAACCCGTCAAACTTTACAGCCACCATCGCCGCCCATCACCGTCGCTGCCACCGACCACCTTTATTTTATTTTATTTTATTTTAAGTGTTAAATTGTATTGTGAGAGAAGAAAGGGAATTTAAAGTAACTTCAAGACATTTGGTGGAGAGAATTTGAGATAAGTGTTTATCTTTGTGTCTACACTTGGTTTTAATTTAAATTTCTTATTTGTGTGCATGATTTCTACTTTTAAACTCATGTGTGGTTTTGTTTTCTCCACGGATTATGAGTAGTTTTCTTTATATTTTTCCTTAAAATAATAAGTGATTAAATACTTAAAGGAAATTGTGAGAAGTATTAGACTTCATTGTTGGAAAAATTTGTGATGATTCGAATCATTGCACTTCATTTACTTCTTAGTTTGGCCAATTAAGATATTAATACCTGTTGTTAGAATATGTAAGATCGGAGATGGTATTGTCTCAGTCAAAAATTGTTTGAATCACATATTGATTTCATGAATGATAATGTAGTTCATGGGGTTGAGTGCAAATAAGTATGAAAATAAACTTTTAAAGGGTGTAGAATTAGAGAACTTTAGAGTGACAGACTAAAGCCCCCAATTTGATTTATAGTTTTAGGTTTTGATATGAGATGTTAGACCCTAGGTGGAGAGAGTAGAGGTAACTCTAGAGTGAGAGCTAGTATCTTCCCTGCCTCGCTGGTCTTCAAGACTATTCAAACTATAGATTAGTCAATGTTCTTTACAGCATCTCTAGTAAGGGTAAAGAATATTATTGCTACTATTTGACACTACACATTTAGCATACTTCCACAACATAATTTCTATATTTATCACTGATTCATAATAAGAAAAAAGATATTTTATTAATATTACCTTAATCTTGCAAGTACTTTAGTTAAGTTAATTTGTTGTTTACTTTATTTTCAATTATAAAAAAATAAAAAAGAAATAAACTTTCATTCCTATTTTAGCATCTTAAGTTTAAGTAGAAATATATTGCTAAGAAAATTTTATTATCTAAATTTAGTCCTCTATGTGGGTACAATATTTGGGACTTAATCAGAAAGTTCTATATTACTTGATAACGATACATATACCTGTGTAGTATCCTATATTGAAATATTATAATTACATTCTTATTTGCTTCATAGTGAAATATTTCCTTAGCTTTTGCTTTGGATCAAGTTTTTGGCTTTGTTGCAAATTAAGAATAACTATTAAGGAAATTAATCATATAATCACATAAATTGCATTTTACATCTATATATATAGAAAATTGGGATCAAGCCTCACGAGTAAGTAGTGTATCTATTCTTCAGGATATATTCATTGCTTGTGGTATTAGGTTTGTTGATTTGAACTACTAAGGATATGAGATCAGTTCGGTCTTCTATTTTTAAATTTTAAAATACTAATTTTTCTAAATTATATGTACATAAATAAAATTAAACAAAACGTCGGGATATCCTTTCCGGTAACCTACAATTTCCAATTTAGCGACCGACAGCTTCTGGCTACTCCACTTGTGAAGAGTTTCTCTCTCTATTTAAATTAAGGGATCTTATCTTCATACATTAGTAATGTGTTCATGTCCCTTGTAGACCAAATTACTATTCTTCCGTTGGCATGCTTCACCCCTTTCTTTCTTAGGTAAGTATGATTAATTCTTTCGGACTTCAAGACTATCTCTTTGATCACCATTAAATAGAAAGGTTCAGGAGTTTATTAGGACTTTTATGGTTGTGTGGATTCAGACCCCCAAAAGGTGTGTTGGTGGACTAGTTCCACCCGAGCATTGTGCATTGTGAAGTCGGTCCCCCTAAAATGAAAATCTCCTCTCCAGAAGTACAAGAGTCATCTGCAGAATTCAATATTTCCCTTCCTACAAGAAGGAGAAAACCACTGCTACCCCAAAACCTGTTAAGTCTATTGATTGCTTTGCTGACAAAGAAAAGGAGGATATGAACCTTGAAGATGAAACAGAAGGATTTACAATCCCGTCATCGGTGTTTGAAATTGGATCAATTTCAAAGATTTCAACACAATTTTAGGGGGGTCTTGTGGAAGTTGTCGGTCACCTGAATCAAAATCTCGTTGTCCACTTCGGAGGGAAATTTTAATATATATATATATATNTATAATTTAAATGAAAGAGCACCGCACCTTAAGCTGCATATCTATCTCGAAAGTTAAACACATGGCTTGACAATGAGGCTTAATCAAATAAATTAAGAAATGTATGACATATATTTGGTCTGCGAAACCATTTTGATTATAAGCCGATAAGTTCCCCTATTTAATATGAAAAATTAAATTGGGTTTATATTAAGCTGGGTTCGGACAAGCTTCCTATAAGGGCAAACCCCTCTGTTAATTACATCTTAGATAATTGAAGTCACCTAAGAAAACTCTTAATAAAAATCAGGAGATATTATCTTTATGAAGTTCAAAGGAATATGACTTTTCAACGAGATCAGACAAAAGAGGTGTGAAATGGAAATGACTCAAATTTGGAACATTTATTTTGGAATCCAAAAAAAGAAGAACTAGAGGATATTTCACACTAAAATCTGCAAGCCATCCACACTAAACCCATATGATCTCAGGCTAGACTCAAACAAAGCACATGAAGTTTATTCCTACACCTTCATCTACTCAAGACGAACATATCTATACGGCTTATACGGTATGAAATATAGTAAATATGAATGGAGAATCAAAATAAGCTCAATTTAGGGTTCAAGATCAATACCTTTATTTGAGAGGGGATGCCTCAATCAGATGGTTGTAGTAGTTTTGATTGGGTCCAATGAACCTCCAGATGAACTCCTAGGCCCTGGTGAATTATCTAGGTATGATTTTGATCAAAGCTGTTTTCAGGTGTTGGTCTAGAGCTAGGTTAGAGGATGTCTAAGATGAGGCTTTTGTGGGGGATCTTCTTCTCTCACTCTCGTGATGGTGTGAGAACAGTTAATTGCACATTGGTGAACTTTAAAGGTGTGGGAAAATCTGTCCTAGTTTTGGGGCAAATTTCAGTGAAGAAATTGGCTCTATGGAGTGGCTGAAAGTAAGGGGATTGATCTTAGTAAGGTTTGGAGAAGCTCTGGTGAGATTTTGGCAGAGTTTCCCCAAGCTTTCAAGATCTCCCTCTTCTGGCCATGGAGAGCTTCCTTTATATCCATGGCTTCCTGGTGGTATTGGGTGTTAAAGCTTGCTGAGGTGGAGAGAACGGAGGCACAAGTATCTAATTGGAGTGAATCGGGTCAAAGAGGTTTAATTTTGGGTTTTGACCATTTTGGGCTCCCTAGAGCTGGCTGTTTTCGGTGGCTAAGGTGGTGGTTGGCCAGATTCTGGTCATCTCTTGGCTCAGGGAGGTCCGGGGATGGCTGTTTATGATTAACTCCCAAGGATAAGCAATAATGAGGATGATATTTCAAGTTTAGGCCAAATATGAGTGAAATCCCTTAAATCAAGGGATCATTGGTCCATAGCTCATCTAGGGCAGGCTAGGTGAGTCTACTCTAGCCACTAGGGTCCAAAAGTTGGTTGTAGAAGCTTTAGCTTGAACAATTTGGCATGGCTTGGCCAATTTTGGTGCATGGGTTCAATTTGGGTAAAGTTAGCTTGAAGTTGAGTTTGGGTTGGGATATCCATGACATTTGGCTCAATTTTTTTATCAATACTATGTGGATGACTGTCACAAAGAGTTTAAAAAGATTTGGAGTGATTTTGAATTGATTTAGTGGGTCAATTTAAAGGAATTCGAACATTGGGTCAATTTGGGGGTGTTGGGCTTGACTTGAGTTTAGGTTAGGCTAGAGTTGGGCCAAGTCCAAATTGAAGGTTCAAAATGGTCTAATGGGTTGTTATTTAGAGTTATTAACATTAACTGGGTGTCAATTTTAGAATTTTGGTATTCAATTTGAAGACATTTAGAGACATGGCAAAATTGCGGTCAAAATTGGGGGTTTTGGTCCAAGTTGAAATTGAGTGGGATTAAGGCTTGAAAAAGGCCAATTAAAGGTACAATTTGATGTGGGGAATATTTGTAAAGAGTTTAGAGTCCAAAATTTAGGCAATTGGATAGGGCATGAGGTTCAATTGAGTGAGATATAAATTTTTGGCCAAATTGGGCCTTTTTTATTTTGGTTGAAATTGAGCTTGCAATTAGGTCAAATTGGGTTTATTTTTAGTTTCAATTGAGTTTGATCATGATGAATGTGATTTAATAATTGAAATTGGGGAAAAATGGAATCAAATTGATGGACATTTGGGGTGAATTAGGGCAATTGGGTCAATAAGGGCAATTTGGGGCTTTTGGTCAAAATGGGTCGAGTTGGTCAACTTGGGTTCAACTGAAGGGTCTAAATTGATTTTGGGGACATTTGGAATGATTTTAAAGGTTTTGGTAAAGTTTGGGCCACCAAGGGTATTTTGGTAATTTGAGGGGTATTTTGGTAACTTTGGAAATTTTGAGATGTTTTGGGCAAAAGGCTAAGTTAGGTATTTTGGTAAAATTGAGGTGTCAACCATCTTATTTGAGTCGTGGACCAATAGAATCTCCATTTGGGTCCTCTATGTACTAGTTTTATCTAAACCCTAACCTAAGGCTAGTGGGTCTAGAGGATCATCTACATGAGTCTCTCAAAAGATAAATGGATCAAAGTTAACAAGTTTGGGTTTAGGGTTGTGAGTAGGCTGTAATGTGCAAGTGAGTGAAATTGTATGCACTAGCTCAAGACACACTCCCAGAGTCAACTTTAAGGCCTAGCAATCCTATGGGAATTCTCCTTGAGCTCTCCCACATTGACCCTACCTACTAAGTGTTAGAGGTTATAACCAACATGTGGAACTTCAGGTTGAGCAAAGAAGAGTTTAGAATTTCTACAAATGAGGGTTACTTTCATACACATCTAGGAATAGTCAATAAGAAAGTCCTTTGGCTAGACTCTAGGCTACTGAAAATGGAAACTAGACCTCATACAAAAGTGAGGTCAACGAAAGTTTTCGTCGTTAACCCGATCTCAAAGGAGAAACTGTAGTAAAATAATTTACAAGGCGGCTAAGGCCCAAATTCCTGAAAAGATATCTGTTGATGAGATTCCTCACCAAGAGGAACTTGGATTACTTAAGGCCTCCCCACTCCTACGAGGGAGTAGGTTCCACCTGCTAATGAACACTAATGGATATGAAAGTTTTCAGAAGGTTACCGGTACCATGTCATTACTTCACGGTCGTGATGAGGAGTGATACACCAAAAATATATACATTTTTAGACCCATATTTTATACTTTTTTTTTGTGATATTACAATTTAATGGAAGGTATTTTTTTAATATTTTATTGCAGGTTGTTAATTTTTAGGACTCAGAGCAATATGGAAGAAAAAAAGATGAAATTTGGAGTCAAAATGGAGAATTTGAAAAATTGTTCAGCACTCACGACGCCAGTGTTGGTGCACGCTCTATTTTTAGAAGATTCGATGAATTTGGATGCTTTTTGAAGAGTTTTTGGATGCATTTATTGGAAAACTGACCCTAGGCTCTATATAGAGCCAAATGATCAGAGAAGAGCCTTCCTTCCCCCCTTCGGACACATTCACCAATTATTCGCATCTCTTCTTGCCACTTTACATCATTCCATACCATTCCACACCATTAGTTAGTTATTTTATTTATAGTATTAAGTTTGTGTGGTGAGTTTAAATGTGAATTCTTCTCTAAGAAGTGTTGGAGTACATTTTCTTAATTAATAAGAGGGAGAGAAGTGAGAGATTTCTTCTTCCTACATTTTTTAAGAGAGGCAACAAGGGATTTGCTTTGAGAAAGAGTTTCAGATAAGTGTTGTTTGTTTATTATTATTGTATGAGAGGCTACAAGAGATTTGCTTTGAGAAAAAGTTTCAGATAAGTGTTGTTTGTTTATTAGTGTTGTATGAACTTTCGGGATTTGCTTTGAGAAAGAGTTTCAGATAAGTTTTATTTGTTTATTAGTGTTGTATGAACTTTCTTTTATATATGAAATTTTTGTTTTGTTATATATTTCTCATGAAGTCCGATTAGTTTCCTTTATCTTTCTCCTTACTCTAAAATATGAGTAAATGAAGAGATAGTTTGGATGTGCCAATGTTAAAATTTAAAATAAATTGTGATGGTTTTTTAACTTTGCTCTTAATATACTTTTTGATCTGGCCAATTGAATTGTTAAAATATGTTGTGAAACATATGATCCGGGAAATCGATCTGACCAATTGAATTGTTAAAATATGTTGTGAAACATATGATCCGAGAAATGAAGTTTTCAATCTGGTCAATTGAATTGTTAAAATATGTTGTGAAACATATGATCCGGGAAATGGAGTATGGTTTTTAATCTGACCAATTGATTTGTTAAAATATGTTGTGAAACATATGATCCGGGAAATGGAGTATGAGGTTTAACAACAAAGTGAGAATCACATTTAAGTCCATGAAGGAATATTTCGTTCATGGAATTAAGTGCAAATAAACGAATCACATTTAAGTCCATGAAGGAATATTTCCTTCATGAAATTAAGTGCAAAGAAATAAGGAAATATACATTGTTGGATGTAGAATTGGAGATTTCTAGGGTGACAGACTAAAAATCCCCAATTTAATCTTAGTGTTTAAAAATTAAAGCAAGAATTAGCCTTTAGGGGATGGGAAGTGGGAGTTCTGGAATGAGAGTCAGTATCCTTCTAGTCTTGTCATAGATTCAGGGACTAAACCTAAGATTAACCAATAACTTTCTATAACACTGAATCAGGGTAAAGAATTAAAATTGCTCTTATTTGGCACAATACAAATTTAGACCATTTATCTCATCTCATTTCACTAAAGAGCTCATTGTAGTGGGAAAGATGTTTTTTCATATTAGAAAACTTCATCACATAAACATAGTTTATAGTAGTTACTGATTTAAACTCTGCATTTTAATTCTAATAGTAGTTTATTATTTAACTTTGATAGTGTCTTAAACATTTGAAATTAGTGACAGCAATTTTATTTTATTTCTATGAATTTCCTAGTTAATTTATCATTTCAAACTTAAACCTTCCTTGTGGGATCTTTATTTGGGACTTAAATAGAAAGTCTTATATTACTTGATAATGATATGTATACTTGCGTAGAATACCAGCATTAAGTGCTTAACATTATTATTCATAAAATACCACTTCAAGTTTTTGGCACCGTTGTAAAGTGAAGTAAACTTTATAAATTTTACACAACAATATTTACGTTGGTCAAGTTTTTTGGTGCCGTTATCGGGGAAGGTAACAGTAAATTAGGAAATGTAGAGATAAAAATAAACAAAATACAAAATATAAAAAAAAATTATAAAATCAAAAATCAAAAAAATATATAACTATATATTTAAGAATATTTTTTAAGAAAACTTTCTTTGCTTATTATATTTGCTTATGCAAAATATTGGATCTGAAGGTTTAGTACCTTACGATTCAGAATTAGAATGTATTATTTAGAAAATTTAAAAACAAAAAAAAAGAAATAAAAAATTTGAATAAATGAAAATCAACAAAGACCTTTAAAAGATTATGCTAATTCAATTGCAGATGAACTTAACTATTCAAAACTCTGATGTTGCTGCTGATTCATTTGAGCTTAAACTTGCTATTATTCAAATGGTACAAAATAATCAGTTTGGAGGAGCACCTATTGAAGATCCTAACTTACATATTGCTAGTTTTCTTAAAATATGTGTTACTTTTAAATATGATGGAGTGTCTAATGATGTTGTTAGGCTTAGAATTTTTTCTTTTTCATTAAGCGATAAAGTTAAAGCTTGGATAAATTCATTAGCACCTGGATCTATCAAAACTTGGAGAGAACTATCACACAAATTCTTAGCTAAATATTTTCCACCCTCGAAAACTGCTAAGCTTAGAAATGATATTACATTTTTTTGTCAGGTTGAAGAGGAATCGATATATGAAGCCTAGGAAAGATTTAAGGATCTCCTTAAAAAATGTCCACACCTTGTTTTACCAGATTTGTTAATAATTCAAACTTTTTTACAATGGATTAGTAGGTTCACTTAAATCTATTATAGATGCTGCTACAGGTGGATCTTTAATGTCGAAACCTTTTGATGAAGCATACTCTTTAATAGAAGAAATGACTACTAACAATTTTCAATGGCCCTCAGAATGGGTAAATCTTAAGAGAGTAGCTTGAATTGTTGTTACTAGTATTCATGACTACTAGTATTCGTGACTCTGATGCAATGTCTATTTTAGCATCTTCAATTGTTGCTATATTAAAAAAGATTGATCAAATTAGAGTGAACTATTCTTAAATACCAACAGTATTAGAGGGAAATTTGCTAAGGCAAATAATTGATAATCATCTTATAAAACTTTGAATGTTATTAATAATCAAAATAATAATATCTATTCTAATTATTACAACCCTAGATGGAAAAATCACCCTAATTTTTGTTGAAATAATTATAAAAATTCAATGAACCCCTCAGGAAATTTAAACAATCAAGGAAATCCTAATTATCGACCTTATTATCCTCCTGGATTTAACTCTAACCCTAACCAACAAGTTAAGGAAAATTAGTTGACAATGGAAGAAGTATTGTTGAATATGGGAAATCAAATAAAAAATTAATGGACTGCTATTTGAAATATTGAAAATCAATTAGGACATAATGCTACTGCATTTAGTAATAGACCTTCAGAAAATCTTCCGAGTATGGTGGAAGTTAATCTCAAAGATTAAAATAAGGAACAAATTAAAACTATTTAATTACGAAGTGAAAAAGAAGTTGAAACAAGAATCCAAAGAGAAACTGAAGTTGATGAGGAGAAGGAAGAGATGGAAAGTGACCATAATAAAAATAAATCAATACAAGTTCTCTTAGAAAAACCATTATTTCTGTTTCCTCAATGACTGAAGCAGAAGAATAAAGGCAAACAATTTACAAAATTTTTGGAAATCTTTAAAAAGTTAACGATAAACATTCCTTTCATTGAGGCCTTAAAATAAAGGTCAAGTTATGTGAACTTTATGAAAGATATATAAAATAAGAAAATGAAGTTTACAGATCATCAAACCTGCACTTAGTGAAGAGTGTAGCGCTATTATTCAGAAAAAGCTTCCTGAAAAGTTAAAAGATCCTGATAGTCTTACTTTATAGAAAAGCCTTACGTAATTTAGGAGTGAGTATTAATCTTATGCCTGTATTAATTTTTAAACATTTAGATTTAGAAGAGGTTTCCCCTACTACTATAACTCTTCAGTTAGCTGATTGATCAATAAGTTATCTTAAAGGAGTTATAGAAGATGTATTAGTAAAAGTGGAAATTTTTTTTTTCTGCAGACTTTATAGTATTAAATATGAAGGAAGATAAAGAGATTCCTATTATTTTGGGGAGACCATTTCTTGTAACAGGGAGAGCTGTGATAGATGTGGAAAAAAGAAAATTAATAATGAGAGTTAATGATTAAGAAGTAACATTTAATATTGCAAAAGCTATGAAATATCTTGCAATAAAAAAAGACAATGAATGTTTTAGGATGGAAATTACTGATTATTTAAGTAATGAGCAATTTAAAAAAGACATTGAAGAAAAATTAAGGCAAGAAGAATTTAGTGAAAATGAGAATGAAATAAAAGAAGAAAATTTTCATTATATTTAGGTCAAATTTGAAACTTTAGATTTGTTGGAAAATGATAATAAAAATCATATTCCTTCAAGTATTAAACCACCTAAATGTGAATTGAAAGTATTGCCTACCCATTTAATATATATGTTTTTAGGAGATTCATCTACATTGTCTGTTATTGTATCTTCTGAGTTAACTAAAATTCAAGAACAAAAATTAATAAAAATGTTAAAAAGATATAAAAAGGCTTTTGGATGGACTTTAGCAGATATTAAAGGAATTATTCCTTCAATTTTTATGCATAGAATTCTATTAGATGAACAGTATGAACCTAAAGTTGATCCTCAAAGGAGATTAAACCCAATAATGAAAGAAGTTGTTAAAAAAGAAATCTTAAAATGGTTAGATGCTGTGATCTAAAGAAAGGAGGAGTGACCATTGAAGTAAATGAGAAAAATAAATTAATTCCAATAAGATAAGTTACTGGTTGGTGAATTTGTACAAAGTATAGAAAATTAAACATGGCCACCAGAAAAGATCACTTTCCATTACCCTTTCTAGACCAAATGTTAGATATATTGGAAGGAAACAAATATTACCACTTTTTAGATGGATATACAAGTTATCATCAAATTCTATTTGCTCCTGAGGATTAAGCAAAAAAATATTTACTAGCTCTTATGGAGCATTTGCTTTTCATAGAATGTCTTTTGGACTATGCAATGCACCTGTGATATTTCAAAGATGTATAATGTCAATAATAAGTAAATTGATTGAACATGTAATGGAAGCATTTATGGATGATTTCTCTGTGTTTGGGACTTCATTTGAATTATGTTTAAATAATTTAGGAAAAATCCTGGAATTATGTGAAAAAATCAACCTAATACTGAATTGAAAAAAATGTCAATTTATGGTTGCAGGAGGAATTGTACTTGGGCATAAAATTTCTGAAAATGACATGGAAGTAAATCCTGAAAAAGTTTAAGTTATTGAAAAAATACCACCACCAATTATGATAAGAGGGGTAACAAGTTTTCTAGGACATGCTGGTTTCTACAGAAGTTATATAAAAAAATTTTCAAAAATAAATAAGCAAATATGCCAACTTTTAGAAAAAAATACAAAATTTGATTTTAATGAGAAATGCATAAAAGAATTTGAATTATTAAAAGAAAAATTAATCATTGCACCTATAATAGTCCCACCTTATTGGGAGAAACAATTTGAAATATTGTGTGATGCTAACAATTATGTTATTGGAGTTGTTTTAGGAGAAATGCACAACAAAGTTTTTAAAGTAATATATTATTCTAGTAAAACTCTAAATGATGCTCAAATTAACTACCCTACTACGGAAAGAGAGTTATTATCTATTGTCTATGTCTTTGATACATTTAAACCTTACTTGTTGGAACCAAATGTATGGTGCATACAGATCATTCTGCTATCAAATACTTAATGCAGAAGAATGATGCTAAACCAAGATTAGTTAGATGGATACTTCTTTTGCAAGAATTTGATTTTACTGTAATTGATAGAAAGAGAAATGATAATGAAATAGCTGATCATTTGTCGAAACTAGAAAAAAAATATTAACTAATTTTACAAATAAAATTTTAGAAAATTTCTCTAATGAAAAATTATATAATATTGATGAAATAAATACATTGTGGTATGCTCATATAGTAAATTTTATTGTAAGTGATATTTTACCCCCAGATATTAAGAATCAACAATTAAAGAAATTTATAAATGATTCAAAATTCTATTTTTGAGATAACCCATATTTATACAAACAATGTAAAGATCTAATAATTAGAAGATGTGTACCTTATGAAGAAACTCAACAAATAATTGAAAGATGTCATGATTCTGAATTTGGAGGATATTTTAAAACAAATAGAACTGCATATTAAATTTTTCAAGCTGGATTTTATTGGCCTACTCTTTTTAAAGATGTTAATGAATATATTAAAACATGTGATCAAAGTCAGCAAGTATGAAATATTTATAGAAGAAATGAAATGCCTCTAAATTACCATTGGAAGTTGAAATTTTTTATGTGTGGGGATTAGATTATATGGGACCATTTATGCCTTCATTTGTAAACATATATATTACTTGATTTTATGTCCAAATGGATTGAAGCTGTTGTTGTACCTAAATGTGATGCTTGGAGTGTTTCTAAATCATTCTTACAAAGTATGGAATGCTGAGAGTAATTATTACTGATGGAGGATCCCATTTTCGGAATAAGAGAATCGAGAAGTTAATAAAAAAATGATATTATGCATAGATTCTCTACTGCTTATCATCCTTAGACTAGCGGTCTAGCAGAAATATCAAATCGTGAAATAAAATGAATGTTAGAAAAAACTGTAAATTCTTATAAGTTGGATTGGTCTGCTGCATTAGATACTGCATTATGGGCATACATGACTACTTATAAGACTCCTATTGGAATGTCTCCACATAGACTTATTTTTGGAAAAACATGCCACTTACTAGTAGAATTGGAGCATAAGGCATTATGGGCTATTAAGGAATTTAATTTTAATCTAAAAGATGCTGGTGAGAAAAGATTATTGCAACTTGCTATTAAGGAATTTAATTTTAATCTAAAAGATGCTGGTGAGAAAAGATTATTGCAACTCAAAAACTCGAGGAGATTAGAAATGAAGCAAATGATAATGCAAAAATCTATAAAGAGAAAATAAAAATATGACATGATCGAAAGATTCTTAGGAAGAAGTTTGAACCTGGATAAGAAGTTTTATTATATAATACAATATTAAGATTACTTCCAGAAAAACCAAAATCTAGATGGTTAGGACCATTTAAAGTGATTAAAGTCTATCATTATTGAACTGTTGTTATTAAAGATCCTAAAGCTCGAAAAATAGTTAAAGTTAATGAGCATCGATTGAAACATTATTATGAAGGACACATACCACAATTTAAAGATGTTTTAATGTTAATTCATCCTGACTAAAAAATGGTACGTGGGGCTGACAACGTTAAACCGAGCGTTTTGTGGGAGGCAACCCATATATATAAATCTATATCTATATATTACTATTTTGTTTAATAAATGTATTTATATATTAGGAAATAATATTATTTTTGAATCATACACAATTTTATAAATCATAAATTAAGAAAAATATTGGTATTGGAGGAAAATTTTGAATCAAATTGAAAAAAAAAAATAAAATACACAATTTTGGCCTTTAGCGCCGACGACGCCCGTCTAAATGGACCATGGCGCCGGCGACGCGTCCCGAGCTGTTTCGCACGCGCAGAGTGAATTCGGCGGACTTTGGCGGGATTTCACTCCTCAAAAACCGCCGACAGTTGTTTTTAAAGTCCTAAAAGCTATCTTGGATGTCTAGAAACTTCCTAATTTCGAATTCCATGGCTTCCAATTCTAAAAATTCTTCAAGGTATGGATTTTTTAATAGAATAAAGTTTATCAATTTTAATGCACAGAGATTATACGATAAAGTCATCTTGAAGAAGATACTTATCAAGGAGAGAGGCATTATCAATCATAGATTGAGTAATCCAAATTCAAAGATCGAGAAAATCATTGTGCACAGGCATTGGGAAGTTCTATGCTACACTACCGCTGCAGTTGTAGTAGCAGTAATAAATGAATTCTATGCTAACTTACATGGAATTACCCAAGGATTCATCTTCATTCTAGGTAAGGCTGTACAATTCACTCCGGTTTGAATTAATGATTTGTATATGATAGAAAATGTTCCAATCTGTCATTGTACAAAGTTTATCCCAACGAGAGATATGATGCAAGATTTTTATAATCTTCTGAGGGATGAAAATGATAATTAGGAAATCAGAGATGAGGGATACGTTAGTTTCTCTGCTTCACTGCTTAATTCAATATTAAAATAATGGCATTTCTTCATAGCTACAAAACTACTCCCTACCATGAGAATTAGTGGAGTTACAAGAGAAAGTGCAATTTTAAACTATTGCATTCAAATGGAAAACCCCATTGATCTGGGGTCGATTATTTTCAAATATGTTATGGGTATTATTATGAATGGACCAATATATGGATTGGGGCATCCTTCCACAATTTTCCTACTTAGCAGTCAATCTCAAGTTCATATGAAAGTTGGGAGAAAGTTTTATTACCTTGGGAGCCCATGATTCCTATTGATGATAATATTGAGAATGGAAATGAAGCATTAGATATTGTTATTTTAGATCATTCATCACATGCTTCAACACCATTGAGGCCACAAACAGTTGGAAGTTCCATAGCTTTGGAGAAGAACATGAAGAAAATAGAAAGAGAACTTCAGAGTATTACGAATGCAATAAAAAATATTAACTACCTTTTTTATCACCTAAATTGGAGGATGAAATAGAACTTTGATCATACTGGAACAATTGAAGCAGAATTGGTGCAGATGTTCAACAAAATAGATGGATCGATGAAAATTTGACTCATCAATTCTCGTACCTACCCTTCTATAATTTGTATATCCATTACTAGTTTATGGAAGATATTAGAGGAGGAGAAAGTACTGAAGATGAGACAAAATAATTGAAGAAGTTGGACTCTCTACTAGTTTAAAATACTTATGTTTTTAATGTAATTGTGTGGAATTGATTTGCTTTACTTTGCTTTAGAACTCTATTGACTTTGATTATGTATAGTTCTATGTCAGCATTCTAGTTTTGTGGCTTGATTTCAACGCTGATTTATAATTTAGTTTGCTTTAAGGATGTGGAAGTGTGATTAGAAAAATGTATTTGTAAAAAGTGTATTTTTATATATAAAAGTTAGTTTAGCGTTGCTTTTTAAAATACTTGTTTTGAATTATTTTTAGATGAAAATTAGTGTTCCAAAAGACTAAATAGACTTTGGAATACATTGAAAGAAAATTGAAATTTATGAAAATCAAAATATGAACTTTTGGTCGCTGGCGCCGGCATGGACGCCGGCATCACCCTCAACTTGAACCGACGCAAACACCCTTTAAATTCACGATTTACACAGTTTAAACGTCATTTTTACCCTTTGAGTCACCTTCAACCTCCGGTTTTTGCACCTAGGGCTTGCTATTGCTCAAATTTGAGGCAATTTTAGGGAAAACGAAGTTAAGATTTCATATTCTCTAGGTATGAGCTACACTTTGAACTCACAATTTTTTATTTTCACTAAGGATTTATCTTACATTGCCTAATTTTGAAATTTTTTGGAAGATTTTGAGAAAATCCTTTATTGAAGAGCTCTTACTTAGTAGACTTAAGTTTAAAACATTCCACATTGTGATTTTCGAAATTTTTGGGAATTTATTTGGATTTTATCAAATTTTCTTAGATTTACCATGGCACCTACAATGAGCAAAGGAAAGAGAAAGGTGGATTTTGGTGATCAAAGGTTTGTCAACTACAAGGCCAACATTTGCTTTAATAGTCTACTTACAACTAAAAAAGACATTCCAAATCAAGGATTTAAAAATTTGGGAGAAATCGAGAGATTAACCAATGCTCGACAGTGGGAGAATTTTCGCTACTTTACTATCGAGGAGATTATTGGTGTAGTGATGGAGTTCTATGCCAATTTTAAGGAAACTTCTGAAGACTATGTGTTTGTTCGTGGGAAAATGGTGGAGTTTACTTTAAGGAAGATCAATGAATTTTATCAATTAGAAGATGTGTATAGTTGCCAGTACAAATCGTTTTCTGCTACGAATGAGGCCTTAGATGAGGTTATTTCTTTTCTTACTGATGGAAGAGGAACATGGAAAGTGAAGAATGGTGTTAAGGTAAACTTTCCTCTTGCTGTGTTAAATGTAATATCTAAGGCCTGACACTACTTTATTTTTGGAAGAATGATACCAATAAATCATCATAGTGCAATTACAAAGGATAGAGCCATCTTAAACTTCTGTATCTAGCAGGTGATGAGGATAGATGTAGGCTCTTTTATTTATAGGAACACTCGATCTATTGCTTTGGAAAAGACCACCAGTGGTTTAGCTCACCCTGCCCTGATCTTCACACTATGTGAACAGGCAGGAGTTGATTTTAGAGTAGATGAGGAGAGGACTGAACCTCTAAAACCTATTGGGCCTGCCAATATAAAGTCTCATGAATCTCAGGTTGGATGGATATCTAGAAGTAAAACTGAGGATATTCCTTCTACTTCAAGTACTACTTCTAGTACCCCTACTATTCAGGAACTTTTGGTGCAGATGATGATCCAACAAGGAGGTATCTTGAGAATGGATAGTAGAATGGAAAATATGGAGGCCAGAAATTCTCACAATGATGATTTGATAAGGCATAAGTTCGAATATGATGCTGGTCATGATGATGCAATAGTCAGATGCTTGAGGGGTGATCACTCAGTTCAGTTTCCTACTCACCATGTTTTTACTCCATATCAGTAGTAAAATTGGATGTGGAAGAAGAAGAAGAAGAAGACGATGACGGGTTATGCTTTAGTAAGATTTTTGTTTAGTTTATGTTTAGTTGTACTTTATTGTTGAGATTATTTTTTTGTAGCTTGTCATACTTTATTTTAATTATATGCTATGTTGTGAACAATAGATCTATGAAACTAATTGAAGTTGTTAGTTTTTAGTACTTTGTTGAATGTATTTATAGTTAACTCTTTCTCAGAAAATTTTTATAAGTATTATGTGTTATTTAATGTTTTAAGTTTTGTAGCTTTTCATATTAGCACCTGCAATATTTCAGAGTTAAGTTTCAATCAGAACCTTCACCAGGTATGTCTTTTTTTTATATATTAAATGTTCTCTTTCAGCCTTTAATTTTTAGTTTTTCATGCAAAATCTTTTAAAAATCTAAGTTTAGGGGGGAAGAAAAATTCCTTTTTAAAGAAAAGAGACTTAATTTTATTTGTCCTCAATTAGTTATATTTTCAAAATATTTTAAAATTTAACGAGACCTTTGGTATTAGAGAATAACTTTAGATAATTATATTTATGTTTCTAAATATATAGTAAACTTAAGTAAAAATTTTTAAGATTAATTTTAAAGATTAAGATATTTGGTATGATAAAATAAGACTATGTTTTTCTATTTTAAGTAAAGGAATTTGTATTTTTGAAGTATTAAAAATCTTAAGAGATTCATATAAGAAGAAAAGAATAAGACATTATGAAAAATCTTTAAAGCTAATATAAATTTATAAAGTGAAGCAATGTGAAAAGTTTTTAACTTTAAGAAGAGAATAGTGAAGTTCAAAATCCTTAAAGGCTATTCAGATATAGTAATCTTCACATAAAAAAGGAGAAAGAAAAAAAGAGAAAAAATATTGAAAATGATCCTGAAAAGAAAAGAAAAAAGACGTGAGGAGAAGCTTGAGGAGATGCCTAATTAAAAATTGGCTTCAGTTGAATCAACTTAAAGAAGAAGGTTTGGCTACATTTTCTAAACTTATATTTTAATATTAGCATATTTACTAGTAAAGTTTCATGAAGTTCTTTTTCATATGGATATTCTAAGTGGCTTTAATATGAATAATTTGCAATTTTCCTTTGAAAAGAAATAGAGAATAAAAAATCTTAGACTTAACTGCTAGATATTCTTATACCTTTAGTATTAACTGGAGTTATTTTAATTTTTCTTAAAGTCATGCTATTGTATTTAGTGGACTAAGATATGAAAATCTAGAAGTTAAAATCTTTGTCATGAGTCATATTTTTATATAGTAAACGAGTTACTTGAGGACAAGTAACATTTAAGTTTGGGGGATTTTGATGCACCAAAAATATATGCATTTTTAAGACCCATATTTTATACCTATTTTTGGTGATATTTCACTTTAATGGAAGGTATTTTGATGTTTTCTTGCAGGTTGTTGATTACCCATATTTTATACTCATTTTTTGTGATATTGCACTTTAATGGAAGGTATTTTTTATGTTTTATTGCAGGTTGTTAATTTTTAGGACTTGGAGCAAAAAGAAAGCAAAAATGATGAAATTTAGAGTCAAAATGAAGAACTTAAAAAATTGTTCAACGTCGACTGATCCCGACTATTTATATGCAACATTAAAACAAGAAATTTAATTATAATTTTCGCTTATATTTCCTTACTTTGCAACAGAACCAAAAACTTGATCCTAAGAAAAATAAGAACTTAACTCTTTAATTTATATATATTAGGATACTACGCAAGTATATGTGTCGTAATCAAGTAATATAAGAATTTTTAATTAAGACCTGAATATCGAGCCCACAGAAAAATTATGCAATATGCACTATTGAACAACAAACTTTCTATTCTAAAAAGACAATTACTTAAACTATAGATATTTTAACAGTATTAAAATTCAAATCTTTTTTTTGGTAAAAATAACAACTAAATAAGATAACTTGAGTTTATGTAAAAGAAAATCACTCAATATGAAAACACCTTTCTCCTTATCATGTATGAGTAATAAGTATAAGACCTTGATTCTCTCCACCTGGGGGCTAACATCTTGTATCAAAACCTAAAATAATAAACCAAGTTAGAAACTTTAACATGTCACTTTAAAGTATCTAACTCTACACCCTGCAAAGATTATTTCTCTATTTATTTTAATTAAATCATATGAATTACATTCTCATTCATACAATCTCTTATGATTCTTTTCAGTTGTTGACTGAGACAATACTATCCCGGTTCTTACATGTTCTCACAACAAATTTTAACATCAAGATGGGTCAAATCAAGAAGTAAATGAAGTACATGGAATAAATCATCACAACTTCTTCCAACATTAAAGATTAATACTCTTCACAACTTCCATCCAACATTTTAATTACTTATCATTTAAAGAAGAAAGATAAAGAAAAACTACTCAGAATCCATGGAGAAAACAAAACCACACTTTAGTTTAAAAGTAGAAATCATTTCAACAATAAGTCTCAATTAAAACCAAAAGTAGTCTAAAATAAAAGATAAAACTTATCTCAAATTAACAAGAAATCTCAATTAAAACCAAAAGTAGTTTAAAAACAAAGATTAAAACTTATCTCAAATCCTCCACCAAACTCTTAAAATTCATTTGAATCTCTTCTCTTTTAAAAGACTCTCAAAATAAACAAAAAACAAAAAGGATAAAGTAAATTTGTGTGGAGCCTGAAAAATCTATCCAATACTATACCTCAAAACTCATCAAGACTCCTCTCCAAACTCTTTTCAGAACTTTCAAGCACCCCCCTCAAATGTCTCAACTTCCTTCTCTTATAAATTTCCCAAGAGGTGCCTTAGAAATTCTTCAAAATGTGTCCAAATTAGATGTATTCTCCAATGGATGCCTCCTTTCACAAGTCTTTTAATAATATTATCGTTCCTAGTGGTCATAACCACCCTCTTTAGCCAATAGGTGCCTCAAATGTCTCTTTAAAATTCTATCAAATGAAGAAAACTGCCAAATAACTGCCTTTGTTGCTTAAGCGCGGGACTTCTGGCGCTTAGGCACGACCGTCTCTGTTTCAAAGGTGCTTAAGCGCCGGATTTGGCGCCTATGCACCAAAACACGAATCTCTCTCAAAATTCTCCCATATAACTCAATTCAATTTGAGAGAAAAATAACACAAATTTTCACAAAAAAACAAACATATACTTTCATTCACAATCTAGTACAAGTTTATATAACACTTAATTCTCACTCCAAATAGTCTCGGATGAGAAAAACTTCTAATTACATACGCTTAACAAACTTAAATAATTAGACACATAAAAGTCAAAAACACTAAAAACAAACACTAACACATAACAACAATGACTCTTAACAAACAAACTCAAAAACAAAATTTAATTCCACTCTTCATTTGATGGCACAAACTCCGGTCTTTCATTAGTCTCTCCTTGGGCAATTGGAATATTAAGTTGATAAAACGGAAGGTGGTGATGAGCTCTGATACTCTTTTCTTTAATCCATTTATGTTTAAGATACATCTCCTTATCTACTTCCTCTATACAACTAGTATGGCTAAATTGCATTTTTAATTGCCATCCAATATGCTCAAGACGTGCATAAATCTCAATTACCTTGGTCTCCAATAAAGCCATGATAGTCTCAATTTTGTCAATCTTTTCTGATATTCCTTTAATACTAACGCCTAAGAAACTGTTATACATCTCTTGTGCACTTTGACTAATGAATTTCTTCCTCATGGCTTCTTCCTTCTTCTTGAAATCCATCTCCCATGAAGACATCTTCTCAAAATCTCTCTCTTATACACTTTAGGCCTAGAAATGATCTAGGGTGAAACTCCTTCACAAAATCCTTCTATTTATAGGCCTAAATTCTTCTAAAAACTCCTAGACACGTCTTGGAAGTGCCTTGGCACATTTTTACAAACCAATTGGAGGTTAAACCTTCTAGAATCTTAATTTAGCACATCTTTTTAACTGTCATGCTTAAGCGCCGAATATTGGCACTTAAGCGCCACTGCTCAATTTTGCACCAGTCAACTTAATGACCAAATTCTCATTCGAACATGTCTAAGTTACTAAACAATGTCTTAAAATCAATACTAACACATAAAAGTCTCAAAAATACTACCTCAATTTTCTTAATCATACACAAATAACAATCAAAACAAAAACACAATGATAACTATGGGTTGTTTCCCACAAAGCGCTTGGTTTTACTTCATCAGCCCGACATAACTAGTGCTTATTCCGGTTGACCCAGCATCACTCAATCATTAAATTTATACTGATCCCTTATAAAATAAGGTTTCAGTATATGATCATTCACTTTAAATACTTTATCAGTTTTAGGATCTTTAATATCCACAGCTCCATAAGGATAAACTTTCATCACAATAAATCAGTTCGTCCACATGGACTTAAGTTTGCCTGAAAATATTCTTAACCTTGCATTATATAGCAAAACTTGTTGTCCTGACTGAAAATCTTTAGTAAGAATCCTTTGATCATGCCACATCTTCATCTTTTTGTAAATCTTAACACTCTCATAAGATTCATTCTTTATCTCTTCAAGCTCATTTAATTGCAATAATCTTTTCTCACCAGCATCTTTTAAATTATAAATGAACTCTTTAATCACCCAATATGCTTTATGCTCAAGTTCAACTGGTAAGTGACAAGCTTTCCTAAATATTAGTCTATATGGGGACATTCCTATAGAAGTTATATATGCAGTCCTATAAGCCCAAAAAACATAGTCAAGTTTGACTGACCAATCCGTTTTTATGGGATTTACAGATTTTTCCATAATTCTTCTAATTTCTCGATGGGATAATTCAGTCAAACCACTTATCTGAGGATGATAAGTAGTAGCAATTCTATGATTTATATGATACTTCTTTAACAATTTCTCAATTATGGAATTTCTAAAACGACTTCCCCCATTAGTTATGATAACTCTCGGCATCCTAAATCTACAAAATATGTTCATTTTCAAAAACTTTGCAACACTTTTATTATCACATCGAGGTAAAGTAACAGCTTCTATCCATTTGGAAATATACAATTTCCCGAAAGATGGTATAAATGGTCCCATGAAATCTAATCCTCAAACATCAAATATTTCAATTTCTAGCATATAATTAAGGTGCATCTCATTTCTTCTAGAAATATTGCCTACACGTTGACATCTATCACAAGATTTAATATAAGCATTAACATCTCTAAAGATAGTAGGCCAATAAAATCCAGATTGTAAAATTTCTATGTTATTTTTCAACACCAAAATGTCCCCCAAAATTAAAATTATGACATTTTTAGATAATTTCATAAGTCTCTTCTAAAGGTACACATTTTTGAATACTCATATCCTTTCTTTATTTATATAAAAATGAGTCATCCCAAAAATAAGTTTTAACTTTAGAAATAAATTTCTTCTTCTGTTGGTATGTAATTCCATAGGGTATAATATCACTAACAAGAAAGTTCACAATGTCGACATACCACGGAACATGCCACTCATTAATTTTGAACAGTTTTTCATCTGGAAAAAGTTTATTAATTTTTTTTTCAAAATAGAGTGGTTTTTTTTACTTAAGCCTGGACAAATGATCAGCAATTTGATTTTTAGTTCCTTTCTGATCTATTGTTGTAAAATCAAATTCTTGCAAAAAAAGAATCCATTTTATAAGTCTAGGCTTAGCATCCTTCTTTTTCATTAGGTACTTAATAGCAGAATGATCTGTATGCACTACACAAAAAGTTTCAATTAAATATGATCTAAATTTATCAAAGGCATATACTATTGCTAATAATTCTTTTTCAGTTGTTGTATAATTAATTTGGGTTTCATTAAGAGTTTACTAGCATAGTAAATTACTTTAAAAATTTAATCATATCTTTGTCTTAAGACAACTCCATTAGCACAATCACTAGCATCACACATCAGTTCAAAAGATTTTTCCTAATCTGGTGAAATTATAATTGGTGCAATTACTAATTTTTCTTTTAATAACTCAAAAGCTTTTAGACACTCTTCATCAAATTCAAAAATTGCATCTTTCTCCAGTAAATGACATAAAGACTTAGTAATTTTTGAAAAAACTTTAATATATTACTGTAGAATCGAGCATGTCTTAAAAAACTCCTAATTTCCCTTACATTTGTTGGATAAGGTAAATTAGCAATTACTTGAATTTTAGCAAGATCTACTTTCATACCATTTTTCTGATATTTGATGTCCTAATACAATTCCTTCTAGTACCATAAATTGGCATTTTTTTCCAATTAAGAACTAAATTTGTTTATTCACATCGCCTAAGAACTTTAAATAAATGTTCTAAACATGAGTCAAATGATGTTCCAAACATTGAAAAATCATCCATAAATACTTCAATTCCTTTTTCAATTAAATTACTAAAAATTGTCATCGTACATCTTTGAAATGTAGCAAGGGCATTACATAAACCAAATGACATTCTTCTAAAATAAAATGTACCATACGGATTGGGAAAAGTTGTTTTCTCTTGATCCTCAAGAGCTATTTGTATTTAGTGATAACCGGTACATCCATCCAGAAAATAAAAGTACTTATGCTCAGCTAGTCTATCCAGTGTTTGCTCTAGAAAGGTTAATGAAATGATCTTTCCTAGTGGCAAGATATAATTTTTTATAATTAATGCATATTCACCATATTGCAACTTTTCTAGTAGGTATTAATTCATTATGTTAGTTCACAGTCACAGTTACTCCTCCTTTCTTAGGAATGCGGTGAATTTGACCAACACATGCACTATTTGAAATAGGGTAGATAAATCCAAAATCTAACCACTTCAAAATTTTCTTTCTTCACAACTTCTTTCATAATAATGTTCAATCTCCTTTGAGGATCTGCCCTGGGTTTGCAATTCTCTTCCTTATGAATTCTAAGCATACATATTAAATGACTGATTCTCTTAATATCAACTATTGTCCATCTAAAGGCTTTCTTAAAATTTTTCAAAATTTTCATCAATCTTTCTTCTTCTTCCGTCGCTAACCTTAAGGAAATTATAACTGATAACATAGAGGAATCTCCTAAAAAGGCATATTTTAAATGATCAGGAAGTAACTTTAACTCAAGTTCTGGAGGTTTTTCTGTTGATGGACACAATGATTTATCTTTTCCTATTGTATCCAAAATTTCAAAACTTTCTCCAACATAGTTTGAATCTTCCTTAAAAGGATCTTTACATTGATCTAATTCCTCTTCTTACTCGTGTTCCAAATCTTTTTCTTCATAAGTAGTTTTGAAATGACATTCATTTAGATATCTTATAACATCCATTCTATAGCATTCACCATCTTTACCTGTTGTAGAATACTTCATTGATCTTGAAATGTTAAAACTAACAGTTTGATCATTGGCATGCATTGTTAATTCCCCTTTTTTGCACATCTATCATTTTGCTCTTCCTGTGGCTAGGAAAGGTCTCCCTAAAATGATAGGTATCTATTTATCTTCCTTCATATCTAGCATAGAGAAATCAACAGGAAATATAAATTGATCTACTTTCACTAGGACATCTTTTATAACTCATTTAGGATAAGTTATTGAACGATCTGCTAACTGCAGAGTTACAGTAGTAGGGGTTATTTCTCCTAATCCCAATGTTTTGAATATTGATAATGACATAAATTTAATGCTTGCACCTAAATCACATTAAACTTTCCCATAAAATATGTCTCCTATCGCACATGGAATTGTAAAGCTACCAAGATCTTTAAGCTTTTTAGAAAGCTTTTTCTGAATTATAGCACTGCACTCCTCACTTAGTGCAACAGTCTCATTATCTTCAAACTTTATTTTTTTGTTAATAATATCCTTCATAAACTTTACCTAGCTAGACATTTGTTCTAAGGCTTCAAGAAATAGAATATTAATTGTAAGCTTCATAAAAATCTCTAGAAATTTTGAAAATTGCTTATCCAACTTCTGTTGACGAAGTCTTTGAGGATATGGAGGTGGTAGTTTTTCTAAGTTAACTTTAAGTGGAGAAATAGGTCTTTCAGAATCTTTCCGAGCGTCCTCTTTTGATTCCT
Organism: Phalaenopsis hybrid cultivar; assembly: GCA_002079205.1. NCBI lineage: Eukaryota > Viridiplantae > Streptophyta > Magnoliopsida > Asparagales > Orchidaceae > Phalaenopsis > Phalaenopsis hybrid cultivar. The sequence goes on from JXCR01121151.1 coordinate 608,252, forward strand.
CAATTTCTTCTCTCTCTACTTCAGTTTCTTTCTGAACCCTACCTTCCAACTCTCTTCCACTTCTAAGTTGAATGACTTTTACTTGCTCTTTATTCTCGTCTTTCGGATTCGTTTCAGTATTACTAGGAAGTATTCCTTGGGATCTATTACTTAATGAATTTGTAATTTGTCCAAGTTGATTCTCAATTTTTCTAATTGTAGCTCCTTGACTTTGTACCTGATTTACCAATTCTAACACCACTTCTTCTATATATAACTTCTTCTCCTTAAATTGTGGATTACTCTTGAAACCTTAGAGGATAAGCAGATCTATAATTATTAATCTCTTGGTTATTCCAGTTCCCCAATATGTTTACTTGGTTGTTCCCTCATTGTTGATTATTATCACCCGTAGTATTATTCCAATTAAAGTTGGGATGATTCTTCCAACCTATGTTATCATAATTTGAATATGGGTTATTATGCAAGTTATTTATGGCATTCAAAGTTTCTAATGATGCTTGAGAATCTCCCATTTGGCCTAATAAATTTTCTTCAATCATGGAGATTGGTTGAGAAAAATTCATTTCAAATTGGTCTAACTTCCTTGAAATTTCAACAACTTAATTTGCTAACATAATAAATGCATCAAATTCATGAATATTGGCTACTTTCTTTGGATTCACCCTCTCAGAAGACCACTGAAAATTATTGGTAGTCATTTCTTCAATTAAAGCATAAGCGTCACGAAATGGCTTTGACATCAATGAACCGCCAGCAGCAACATTGATAATAGATCTAAGAGATCCAGCTAATCCATTATAAAAAAATTGATTTATTAACCAATATGGTATTGCATGGTGTGAACACTTTCTTAAAAGTTCTTTAAATCCTTCTCATGCTTCATAAATATATTCGCATTCAAACTGATTAAAAGATGTAAATGGTAGAAAATATTTAGTAAGGATTTTTTATGCTAAATCAACCCAAGTTCTGATAGATCCAAATGCTAATAAATTTAACCACATCTTAGCTTTATCCCTTAGTGAGAAAGAAAATAACCTAGGTCTTATGGCATCATCTAATACACCATCATATTTAAATGTAGCGCACAATTCTAAAAAATAGGCAAGATGTAAATTTGGATCTTCAGTTGGTGATCCCCCAAACAGATTATTTGATACCATTTGGATAATAGCAGGTTTAAGCTCAAATGAATTGTTTACTACAATAGGTTATTGAATACTATAATGAAGTTCATCAGCCATAGGGTTTGTATAATCTCGTAAAGGTCTAAATTCTTGATGAATTTCAACATTTTGATTGTTTTGGTTTTCCATTTTTGTAATTTTTTTAGATTTTTCAAGATTTTCAAATTTTTTGATTTTTCAAATTTTTAAACAGTTTTTTCTAATTCCGAATCGTAGGGTGCTAGTCCTTCAGAACCTGAACTACGCATACACTAACATAAAATAAAATAAAACACACAAAATAAAATACTATAACTTTTTAAAGTATAAATAAAACTTTCTAAAAATAGAAATTTGCTTTTAAGTCAATCTTCTCATTTAATTTGTCCGACAACGGTGCCAAAAACTTGATCCTGACTGTTTATATGCAACAGTATAACAACGACTTTATTTATAATTTTCTTTATATTTCCTTACTTTGCAACAGAACCAAAAACTTGATCCTGAAGAAAATAAGAATTCAACTCTTTAATTTATATATATTGAGATACTACACAAATATATATATCGTTATCAGTAATATAAGACTTTTTTATTAAGACCTAAATATCGAACCCACAAGGAAATTATGCAATATGCACTATTGAACAACAAACTTTCTATTCTAAAAAGACAATTACTTAAACTATAGATATTTTCATAGTATTAAAATTCAAATCTTGTTTTTTTGGTAAAAACAATAACTAAATAAGATAATTTGAGTTTATGTAAAAGAAAATCACTTGATATGAAAATACCTTTGTCCTTATCATGAATCTGTAATAAGTATAGGAATTTTGTTGTGGAAATATGCTAATTGTGTTGTGTCAAATAGGAGCAATTATATTCTTTACCCTTACTAGAGTTGTTATAAAAAACATTGGCTAATTTAAAGTTTGAATAGTTCTGATAACCGGATAGGTAAGGAAAATACCAGCTCTCGTTCTAGAGTTCCTTCAATTTCCTCCACCTGGGGGCTAACATCTTGTATCATAACCTAACATAGTAAACCATGTTGGGGCCTTTAACTTGTCACTTTAAAGTCCTTTAACTCTACACCCTTCAAAGATTATTTCCCTATTTATTTGCACTGAATCATATGAATTACATTCTCATTCATACAACCCATCTGATTCTTTCCAATTGTTAACTAAGACAATATCATCCCGGTTCTTACATGTTCTCACAACAAATTTTAACATCAAGATGGGTCAGATCAAGAAGTAAATGAAGTACATGAAATTAAATCATCACAAATTCTTTCAACATTAAAGATTAATACTCTCCACAACTTCTATCCAATGCTTTAATTACTTATCATTTGAAGGAGAATGATAAAGAAAACTACTCAGAATTCATGGAGAAAACAAAATCACACTTTAGTTTAAAAGTATGAATCAATTTCAAACCAACAAGAAATCTCAATTAAAACCAAAAGTAGTTTAAAAATAAAGATTAAAACTTATCTAAAATCCTTTACCAAACTCTTGAAGCTTTTTTGAATCTCTTCTCTTTTACAACACTCTCAAAATAAACTAAAAACAAAAAGGATAAAGTAAATTTGTGTGGCGCCTGAAAATCTCTCCGAAACTATCCCTCGAAACTCCTAAGGAATCCTCCTCTTCAAACTCTTTTCAGAACTTTCAAGCACCCCCCTCAAATGTTTGAACTTATTTCTTTTATAAATTTCTCAAAAGATGCCTTGGAAATTCTTCAAAATGTGTCCAAATTTGATGTATTCTCAAAGGGATGTCTCCTTTCATAAGTCTTTTAATAATATTTTCATTCCTAGTAGTCATAACCACCCTCTTTAGCCAATAGGTTCCTCAAATGTCTCTTCAAAATTCAGCCAAATGAAGAAAACTACCAAATAATTGCCTTTGACGCTTAGGCGTGGTCTTCTCTGTTTCACTGGCGCTTAAGTCTCGGATCTGGCGCTTAGGCGCCAAAACACTTTTGCACAAATTTCACATTTTTGCTCCAAATTTGATCCTTTTTCACTCATTTTAGCAATGTTCAATTTTTTACTTGTACCTGAAAGGAAAACACACAAATACCTTCCATTAAAGCACAATATTTCAAAAATAAGTATAAAAATACAGCTAAAAACATTATATATTTTAGGTGTATCACCGACGGCGCCAGCAGAGAAGACAGATTTAATTACATGGCCTCTGGCGCTGACGCTGCCAGTGTCAATACAAGCTCTATTTCTACAAGATTCGATGAATTTGGACGCTTTTTGAAGAGTTTTTGGATGCACCTATTGGAGAACTGACCCTAGGCTCTATTTAGAGCCAAAATTGATCAGAAAAGAGCCTTCCTTCTGCCCTTTGGACCCTTTCGCCCATTCTTCTCATCTCTTCTTGCCACTTTACATCATTCCACGTCATTTCACACCATTAGTTAGTTATTTTCTTTATAGTTTTTAGTTTGTGTGGTGAGTTTAAGTGTGAATTCTTCTCTAAGAAGTGTTGGAGAGGGAGAGAAGTGAGAGATTTCTTCTTCCTACATTTCCTAAAAGAGGCTACATAGGATTTTCTTTGAGAAAGAGTTTTAGATAAGTGTTGTTTGTTTATTATTATTATATGAATTTTTTTTTATATATGAAATTTGTGTTTTATTGTATCTTTCTCATGAAGTCTGAGTAGTTTCCTTTAATTTTTCTCCCTTCTCTGAGCTTTGGTGAAATGAAGAGATAATTTGGATGTGCCAACGTTAAAATTTAAAATAAATTGTGATGGTTTTTCAACTCCTCTCTTAATTTACTTTTCAATCTGACCAACTGAATTGTTAAAATATATTGTGAAACATATGATCCAGGAAATGGAGTATGAGTTCTACAACACAGTGAGAATCACATTTAACTCCGTGAAGGAGTATTTCATTCATGAAATTAAGGGCAAATAAGTAGGGAAATATACATTGTTGGGTGTAGAATTGGAGATTTCTAGGATGACAGACTGAAAATCTCCAATTCGATCTTAGTGTTTAAAAACTAAAGCGAGAGTTAGCCTTCAAGGGAAGAGAAGCAGGAGCTCTAGAGTGGGAGCCAGTATCCTCCTAGCCTAGCCACAGATTTAGGGACTAAACCTAAGATTAGCCAATAATTTTCTATAACACTGAATCAGGGTAGAGAATTAAAATTTCTCCTATTTGACACAATACAAATTTAGACCATTTATCTCATCTCATTTCACCAAAAATTTCATTGTAGTGGGAAAGATGTTTTTTTCATATTAGAAAAATTCATCACATAAACATAGTTTAGTAGTTACTTTTTTTAACTCTGTATTTTAATTCTTCTAGTAATTAATTATTTAGCTTTGATAGTATCTTAAACATTTAAAATTAGTGACAATAATTTCATTTTATTTATGTGAATTTCCTACTTAATTTATCATTTCTAATTTAAACCTTCCTCGTGGGATCAATATTTGAGACTTAGATGGAAAGTCTTATATTACTTGATAATGATACGTATACTTTCGTAGAATAACGACATTAAGTGTTTAACATTATTATTCATAAAATACCACATCAAGTTTTTGGCACTTTTGTAAAGCGGACTCAACTTTATAAATTTTACACAACTATGTTTTCATTGGTCAAGGAGAGGTAGAAGCCCACTCTTATCACCAAAGTTTGTACAGTGTTCTAGAGGTTGGCCGCTAAAGAAGGTTGTTCGGTAGTTGAGTTACTCAAACAAGTGGGATGCGTGGTGTCCCCTCGAATGAAGAAGGAGATTTTAAGGGAAGTTAGATCTTCCCAACAGGCTCATAAGTCAACTGAAGTTTTGTCAGCTCGCAGTCCCGTCAGATTCCACCTAAGAAGTCAAATTGATACTACCATCACTACCAAATATTTTGTTACCACCGTTACTCCAAGGTCTGTAGGTCGTCAATCGGTCAAGTCACATTTAAGTTGGAGAATATCTTCATTTTTTGCTCATAAGAGTGCTTCAAAAGAAGGGGAAGATAAAGAAGTCACCCGATACTGTATTTGGTATGCATCGTGGGGAGCATGCCTCTCTCTGACACGCTGATGCTTCTGTTGAGACACCCTATCGCAAGACATCACCATCAAAGAAGAAGGTATGAGTACCCAAGGTCGTCTTTCCAATACGGTTCAATGAGCCCATACGATAAGAATGTTGATTGAAGCAAAGGTCTGAAGTATCAGATATCATTGTAGCTATCGCTACCGAGTTTGATGAATAAGCAGAGGACATTCAGGAAAGTCCTCCACATCTCAAGATGATCCAAGAAGCGATAATTGAAGAGAAAGTTGAAGAGCTCATGGCTGAGATTTCTAAGTTAGCAAAAGAGCATGGAGTGGCCATTGATGATGATGAAGATTTCGATTTTAATGATTNAAAAACACATATTAAAACCATTTATCTCATCTCATTTTACCAAAATCTCATTGTAGTGGGAAATGTGTTTTTTTCACATAAGAGATCTTCATCACATAATCATAGTTTAGTAGTTTAGTAGTTACTGTTTAAAATTTGCACTTTAGTTTTGCTAACAGTTAAATAATTTAGTTTTTATAATTTCTCAGCATTTGAAATTCATAACAGTAATTTCGCTTCACTTTCTGTGAATTTTCTAGTAAATGTATCATTTCAAGTTGAAACATTCCCCGTGGGATCGATATTCGGGGCTTAAATAGGAAGTCCTTTATTACTTGATAACGATACATATACTTGCGTACAATCTCAACATTAATTACTTAAATTTCTTAATCATAAATATTGCATCAGGCTTTTGGCATCGTTACATAGCAGAGTTAAACTTATATAAACTTTACACAATTATATTGTCTCGGGATCAATATTCCCCGTCGTTTGACAAAATTTTTTATTTTTGTGCTCTTGAAGGCTATCCCATAGCCGGAAATTATTCTGTGCGGAACTCTAAAAAGGTAGACGACTTGGCTTGTAAAAAATTGAAGGACGTACTATGCCGTAACCTCTCGTAGAGGCTCTGCCTCTCCTATTTTGGAGAAGTAATCTGTAGAGACAAGAATAAATCTGTGCCCTTTAGAGGATCGAGGGTCTATCAGACCAATTATGTCTGTGCCCCAACATTCAAATGACCACGAGGTGACGGTTGGGTGAAGCACATTCGGAGGTTGGTACAAGACCCCCCATCCACTTGACACTGATGACATCTTCTAGCTGTATCGATTCAGTCAGACATAATTGCCGACCAATAATATCTGAGTCTCTTGATCTTTATCTTTATCTTTGGCCCTGACTGGTGAGTGCCACACAATCAAGCGTGTGCTTCCTTGACAACATTCTGAGCTTCAGCTCTGCCCAAACATCTTAGCCACATCTGATCGAATGATCTTCTGTAGAGAACATTGCCCACTAGGTTATATGACATAGCCATTTTTTTGATGTGATGCGCTGCTGACTTGTACTCTAGTAACTTTTCGGTTTGCAAATATTCCATCAACTACTTGCACCAATCTTTGTTGATATCTACAACAGCAATCATAGAGTCTTCTTATTTTTTGAGCTTATGTAGATTGTCAAAGTCAATTTGAGACAAAATCTGTCTTCCTTGGACCATAATGTCAATGGAATCCTCCGGGGGACATGCAAAATCTTTGGCAAGTTTTGCCAGAGTGTCAGCATGGGCATTCTCTCCCTGAGGAATCTGGTAGAAAGTTACATTAGAGATCTTCTCCAGTAGCTTCATGGTGTACTGGTGCTATTCTTCTAACCTTGGTTTCAAAATCTTGTATAGTCTGACGACTTGTTGTAAGACGAGCTGAGAATCATCATAGATGACAATATCTATTATATCCATTGAGATTGCCAATTCTAATCCGGTGATTAAGGCTTCATATTCTGCTTTTTTTTAGGTGCGTGGCTCTGTTAGGTGGTAGGAGAACCTCAACATACCCTTATCTAGCGTGAGTGATAAAGATTAAACCAATCCATGCTTTACCTGGTATAACTGCTCCTGATCCTTTATCTGATGAAGCTCCATCGAAGTACATCTCCCAGCATTGCGCACTGGAAAATTCCATTTGTAATTCCTGTTCATCTAGTAATTCATCATTAAGAGGGGACCCAGCTGGAAATGGGGGTACAACAAGAAAATCTGCTAAAATTTGTCCATTGATAGCACGGGAGGGGAACAAAAGTTACATCAAATTGCAACAAAATCATCGACCATCTTGCTAGACACCCAGACTGTGTTGGTCGGGTCATCAAATATTGCAACAGATTAACTTTTGAAATAAGGGTAATCTTATGAGAAAGCATGTAATGTCTAAACTTTTGGGCGACAAAAATTAAAGCTAGATAATGTTTCTGAATAGGAGAATACCTTATCTCTATCAGTATTAGACGACGACTCAAATAGTATAGTGCATTTTCTTTACCCTCGTCATTGACTTAGGCTAATATGTCTCCAATAGAGTCATCTAATGTAGTGGTATAAAGTATTAAAGGTTTTCCTGGGATAGGGGCTGCCAAAATAGGAGGTGTCATTAAATATTTCTTAAAATTCTCGAAAGCCCACTAGCTTTTCTCTTCCCCAATAAATTTTGCATCCTTTTTAATTAATGCTGATAAGGGCTGACACCTGCTTGAGAGATTAGAAATAAAGCGTCTCAGATATGCCAACTTCCCTTGGAAGGAACGTAGTTGTTTCAAGGTTTTGGGTGGAGGCATTTCTAAGATAGCTTTAATCTTATTCGGGTCGATCTTAATTCCCCGATAACAGACAACAAATCCTAGAAATTGCCCGGAGGTAACGCCAAAGACGCACTTTAAGGGATTCATCTTAAGATCATATTGTCGTAATCATTTGAATACGATCCTCAAATCATACAAATGGTCTATTTTCTATTTACTTTTGATGACCAAATCATCCACATAGCACTCCACTTGGTTGTGAAAGAGTTCATAAAAAATCTTCATCATAGCTCATTATTATGTCGCTCCAGCGTTCTTCATTCCAAACAACATCACTGTGTAGCAGAAGATTCCAGTCGGCATTCTGAATGTATTAAGTGCCGCATCTTCAGGAGCAATCTTGATTTGTTTGTACCCCAATGATCCGTCCATGAAGGAGAAAATCTCATGTGTCAAAGCAATATCCAGCATCATTTTTGGTATTAGCAGTGGAAATTCATGCTTTGGACATGCTTTATTCAAATCTCTGAAGTCAACACAAACACGGATTTATCCATTTTTCTTCTTAACTGGCACAATGTTAGCTAACCATGTGAGGTATTGCTCTTCCCATACAAAGTTAGCGTCTATTAATTTCTTCACCTCAATAATGACTTGCTGCTCTATTTTGAGGTGCATTCTTCTCGGAGCTTGTTTTTCCGGGGTCATGTCCTTGTTCACCCCGAGTTTATGAGCTACAACCTTTGCTGACAGTCTTGACATGTCAACATAACTCCATGCAAAGTAATATTTGAATTATGTTAACAGTTTCATCAATTCTAAAGATTCTTCATCATTGAGTAGAGAACTTATAAATATAGGCCGGGGCTGCTCTTCCATCCCAAGGTTGATTTCCTTCAATTCATCAACAATTGACTTGATTTCTTCCTCAAATTCTGGCAAGGAATTTTTTATTAGCTGATCAAGAGAGACATCCTCCACATCGAGGCAATCCTCTTTTGATTCACTAGTAACAATGAAGCAAAATTTTGAATCATCGACTGGTCCAACTGTACATAATCTGAGACCCTCTTTCTAGTTGAGAGTTCGACTTTTAACATCCCTTAATTTTTCAAAATGTTGTAATTTATCTTTTGGAATTTATTTTGGCAAATGTCTCTGTTGAATTAACTTTGGTACACAAGGAGAAAAGTAACCAAAAGGTACTTCCATTAATTCATTAGGATCCTCATCCAAATTTACATGATTTTCAAGCTTAGTAGAAGTAGTAGCACGATAAAATTTGATCAACTTTGAACCAGCGTTACAGACTTCCTTGATCTCTAAAATCTTGACCTTTTGGGGGAGAATCGGAGTAAGGGTCATGGCTTTCACATAATGGTTTATCTGATCATACATTGTTTCATATGCACTTTTCTCTGTATCTTATAAGGATATCTCATACTGTGGTTTCTTCTGTTTTGTCATCATTATTTCATCTTCAGAACTTTCTTCATCATCAATGTTGATGACCGACATAGTCCGTTCAACAATTAAATTAGTTCTTCCTCATCCACGTCCCCGACCTCGACCTCGTGTGCACAAACTAAAAGAAATCCCACCAGCTTGTTGCAAAAGAGTGGTGCAAACTTGGTGAAACAAAGTTGGTTGGCCTCCCCTTTGTGATTCTTCTGAATCTTCACTTTTATTTGTCACAATTTCGTGACAGAAGACAATTTTCTTTGGAGGTGTGTAGTAGGTGACATCTTCTTGAATGCCAACTTCATGAACTAAAAATGCTTGTAAATCTCCCTTGATACAATGTTCATGTCCTTCCTTGTAGTACTTAATGCAGTGGTGTAGAGAAGACAGAACCATGTTGTGTTCATGAATCCATGGTCGACCCAGTAGAGCATTGAAAGAGGTCTTGACGCCGATAATATAAAATTTTGCGGTTGTTACTAGTTCTCCAACTTTCATAAGTAGTGTAATTAATCCAAGGGCTCTCTCTCCCTTCTGCTTGAATCCTCTTAGCATCATATTATCGGCCGTAAGCTCATGAGCTTCAATGTCTAAATAGGCTAGTGTCCGTAGACTCATCAAGTTGAGTGATGCTCTAGGATCTACCAAAACTCTGGACAACACAAACCTGCCAATGTTAACGGAGATATGGAGTGGGCGATTTTGGTCGGCGGTATCGTGTAACAAGTCTTCAACTATAAAGTTTATCCCAGGCTGCTCCTTCAACGTGCAAACTTCATCCAAGGATGTGCTGGCCAACTGGGCTAAGCAAATCTCTATGTCAAGCAAAGCTGTAACCATAGACTCTCTCATCTCCTTTGACAGGATTAGTGCCTCATAGATGCTTAATATGGCCGAAAACTTCTTAAGATGAGCTAGCACATTGTAATCCACTTTGTATGATCCTCCAACTTTCTCTTGGTTATGTAGTTCTTCCACTAGCGGAGGTGGAAGTAACTCTTATCAAGTTACTATTGCTTTACTTTATCTGTCGGAGCTATTCTCGGGGGTAATACTTTCCTGCTCCTTAAGCTCACTCCTGTAATTTCTTCCTCTTGTGATGTCGTAGATGAATCTTCTAGCATTTCTTCTTTATCAGAAAGATCTAAGTTGATGGTAAGTGGTGCACCATGGTGCTCAAGGATTGGTCCTTCACTCCCGACGTTGTCGTAATCGGCATTGTCGATATCTTCTTTGGTCTTGTTAATGAGTTTATCGGGCTCAAGCATGATTTGAGGATCGGTTTAGGAATTGAGATCAAAGTTAGATAGGTCATAATTGATTACGTTATCACTAGAAGCAGTTAGAATGTATCAGAAATCATAATAATTATATTCATTAGACCCCGGAGGGGCAGACAGATAATCATACAAGATTAGGGGTTCGAGGATTTTCTTACCCAAATTTGAAAGAACTAATATTGCAGAGGAAGCCCCTATCCTACCCCCTGTGCTATCAGTCTTTATGGTGGTGTTCTTCTTCTTCTTCTTTGATGGTGACGGACCTTCTAGTGAAATCTTCATCTTAGGCTTGGCAGGCTGAAGACTCTGAACGGAAGCTTATCTTGAAGCATTCTAAATTTGGTTTAGGACCCTCTTAAGCTTGTCCCAAGACGTACTCCATCTATATTTTTTAGTATATGGGTCAATCAGAGAGATTGGCTTAGTCAAAATCATATTTATAGAACCTTTTTCAGGTTCTTTTAAATATTCTTTTGGGATCGTTATATTTCCTTTCTTAAGGTTCCTCTCGAGCCAATCCTTAAAGATGAAACAATCTTATATAGTATGTCCAAGCAATCTGTGATATGGGAAATAATTTTGTTGATCCTTCTTGTCGACCTCTTCGGGTTTCTTTGGATCTGGTAATCTGAACTCAGGCTTCTTCATCAGAGTTCTGAACATTTTAGGTACCGCTTCATCTTTGAAGGAATAGACCACTTTCCTTCTTTCCGAAATGGACATTTTCTTCTTCTTTGTTCGGTATGATCCTCCTTGAGGCGGTTGCTGGCTAGACTGGTCATACTATTGTGTCTGTTGTTGAGCATGCTGTGATGACGACTGACAAGAATTCTCTACATATATCTTCATTGACCGCTTTCCTCTATCAACCGTTGCCACTGTTCCAGAATTCTTTTCAAATACCCTGGTCGTCCTGGACTTCTCAGTCTTCTCATGAGAATTCATATGTTTGACTTCTTCTTGAAGATTGCTGGCTTTGCTGAGTAGCTTCTTCAAGGATTTAATGGTGAGTCCCTTGCGCATTAAAGCTATTGGCCCATCGATTCTTTAGAGCAAGATCTCAATCGCATGATGTTCCTGTAGTTGAGTTTCACATTTCATGCTAAGGTTTTTCCACCTCATAATATAGTCCACTAAAGTTTCATTGGGCTTTTGCTTCTCTACTTTGAGATCTCAAATAGACACATGATGTTGCGCTCCGAAAAATCTCCTTATGAACATTTGTTCTAATTCGGAGAACATCTTGACGGATCCGTTGGGTAATTTGACATACCAATCAAAAGCGATCCCTGACAGGTTGATGACAAACTATTGAAAGAGTAAAGCTTTGTTTCCTTCTATATTACCACAACAGGCTCGAAAATGTGTTATATGTTGCCTAGGGTTTTCGACCCCATCAAATATCTTAAAGTTTGGTGACACAAAACCCATAAGGTAAGGTACGATATCAAATTCCTTCGGGTAAGGTCTACCTGTCAGAATTAATGCACCACCCTTAGATTAGCCTAAGGCCTTTTGAACTTGCTCGACCAATTGCTTAAATTGTTTTTCTAGCATGGCGCTTGATGGAGAAACCTTATTTTGTTGATCATCTCTATTTGCTGAGACGACTTCTCTCCTTTCATCTGTAATATGTATAATCTTTGGTTGATTGACTTCTAGAGAGGCTAACTATGGTGGTTGAGACTGTCCTTGAGCTGTGGCCATGGCAGTCATGGCAGCAGCCATCTCTTCCATTCTTTTCTCCATTTGGCTGATTTGCTCATCCCTTTAAGAAATAGCAATACGTAGCTCATCTACGACATTCTCTTCAACAAGAGGTTGAGCGTCGCAGGTAGATACAATGACTCTAGTCTGGATGACATGAATATCCATGAAATCTTCATTGAGGTAACCATTGAAGTCAAAGTCTTCATCATTATCATCGATGGAAACTCCATGTTCTCGAGCCAACTCAAAAATCTCGACAAATCTCGACCCTGAGCTTCTCAACCTTTCCTTCAATTATTGATTCTTATAGCATCTTAAGATCTGGAGGACTTCGCTGGACATCCTCTACTTGCTCATCCATCTCGCTAGCAATTGCTGCGATAAGGTCGGATACTTCGGACCCTTGCTTCTTTCCATGATCCTGCCCTGTGGGCTTACTGGACCGTATCAGTATGGAGACCTTGGGTACCCATACCTTTTTCTTTGACGGTGATATCTTGAGAAGTGTTTTAGTAGAAATATTTGTTTGTCGAAGAGAAGTATGCTCTCCATGGTGCAGACCAGATACAATACTGGACAACCTCTACGTCTTTCCCTTTGGAACTTTAAGAACATCCTTATAACCGGTAATTGGTAGAATTCTCAGGCGCAGACGTAAGTTAATTGGTCGACTTCCTATGGGTCTATTGATGATAGAATTGGTAGTGGGAATAGTGGTATCAACTCTGCTTCCTAAGTAGAATCAGAGGGGAATGCAAGCAGGCAAAGCTTCAGTTAATTTTTGAGATTGTCTGGCCGTTCTGTTGTCCCTTAAAATTTCTTTCTTCATGCGATGGGATACTGCCTATCCCATTCATTTGAGTAATTCACCAATTGAACAACCTTTTTTGGCAGCTAGTTTTTGAAAAACTGTATTAACTAGGGTGATAGGAGCAGACTTCTTCCTCTCCCCCACCATGTCCATGAGGTAACAGTAAAGTAGCGATGATCTTCTGGATAATTTTGTACCCATTAGTATCCATTAAGGGATGGAATCTACTCCCTTGCAGAAGTGGATAGGTCTCCAATAATCACGACTACTCCTGGTGAGGAACTTCATCAACTTGTACTTCCTTAGAAATCTGGGCTTCAGTAGCCCTCTGACCCTTCCGGCTATGATTTCTCCTTTGGGTTCAGGTTAACGGTGTGGTCCTCGAACTTGATCCAATTTCAAATACTTACGACAAGATAACCAATCCTTAAGTCAGGTTTTCAACGATCATAACTTCTTTTCCCTTAGCAGAAATGGAAACAACAGGCTTGTTAGGTGTCATGGTGGCAGTAGTCTTAACCTTCTTGTAAGAAGGGAAGCCCTGAGGGAAATTCATGTTAAACTCGACAGACGGTTCCTGAATCTCTAGAGTGGCGATCTTCATTACGATGAACGGGGCTTTCTCGAGAACAACCTCGAGATATTCAAATCCTGCTCCAAACTTGACGGTGGGAGCGACATTGCGGGCACTACGGCTCGTCGGCAGGTTGCAAGAAAAAAGTGAGCATTGGGAACACCATTGTTGCAGCTTCAAAAAAAGAAAGCTTTGGGGTTAGCTATTTGGCCAATACCTCGTAACCTTAGTGCGAGCGTTAACAGAGGTCGATCTGTAAACAGGGTAAGTCTTTATTTAATTTGTGGAGATTTTAAGATTTTAGTAAAAGTAGTTTGAAAGTAAAAAGATTTGATTAGTATAAGTAAAATTAAAGAGTACGTGTAGCATGAAATAATCCGATTTAATTTGTAAAAAAGGAAATGAAACTTGAAATGGAAAAAAAGTGCAGTTCAGGACCCAGTGCGGGACCAATTTTACAAAGCACAATGCATAGGCGGAACTAGTCCACCAACACACCTATTGGGGGTCCGACCCCATACGTTAAAAAGTCCTTAATGAACTCTTGAACCTCTCTGTCCAAAGGTGTTTGAACAGACGGTTCTAAAGTCCAAAAGAGTTGACCGTACTTACCCAAGAAAGAAGTGGGTGAAGCATGCCAATGCAAGAAGCGTAATCTGGTCCATGAGGGACGCGGACACATTACTGATATATGAAGATAATATTTCCTGATTAATATAGAGAGAGAAGCAAATTCCCCAGCGCAGTCGCCAGAAGCTATCAGCACTATTTTGGGTGTGGAGTTGCCTGTTGGAAGCTGTCGATCACTAGAATCAGAATCCCGTGGCCCGCATTGGAAAGACATTTAATTTATATATATATATATATATAAGTTTAGAAAAATATGAAATCAAACCAACCCCATATTTTTCATAGTTTAAATGAAAGAGCACTATACCTCAAACCCTGTATATATCCTAAAAGATAAACACAAGACTTGAGGGTGAGACTTGATCAAATAAACTAAGAAATATATGACATCCGTTTGGTCTGCAAAATTCATTTTATTTGCCGACAAGTTCCCCTATTTAATACATAGAATTAAATAGGGTTTATATTAAGCTGGGTTCAGAAAAACATCCTATAAGGGCAAGTCCTTATAGTTAATTACATCCTAAATAACTGAAGTCATTAAAGAAAACTCTTAATAAAAATCAAAAAATATTATCTGGACAAAAGGATGAGGCTTTTCAACGAGATCAGACAAGCAAGTGTGAAAGAGAGTTGCTCAAAATTAGAACATTTATTATAGAATCACAAGGAGGAAGAACTAGGCGATGTCATAGATCAAGAGGAAAACCTCAGTGACTTCCCAGTATATCCTATTGTTTGGATTCAGTTTTAAAAAGAAATATTTAAAATTTTCATCTTGACAATTTAATTTATTTAGGACTTACATTCATGTGATATGATCACATAAATAGTCTGAAATATGTGAGGGTTCAGGTCGTGATGAATGACAACCTCAAATGACAACCTCAGAACCCTAAGATAAGTTAGGGCATAGATTGTACAATAGAACCATACAAAGGCCTAAAGATAAGGTGAGGATTTATGTTGCACTAGACAGACAACCTCGAAATCCTATGGCTTGTTGTTTAATTCTTAGGGAAGATATGCTGCTATAGATCCTCTTGCTGTTGGAGATGGCCGTACTGCCCACAATGCTAGCTCCAAGCTCCTGGTCGTGACAAGTTTAAGTTTGTTAATGTGTCAGCTTATGATGTTAAATTAGATTTCCCTATGGTTATAGTTCTTTACATATTATGGGGTATGTTAAAGTTGATTAGAGCGACACCGGTTAGGATCCTACAGTTCCCTCGTTCTGGAACCACTATTTTCTTTCAAATTTACTTAGTCTAAATGAATTTACTAACATCAACTTAATGAGTTCCATACTTTTGTTTAGACCGAAGGAAATCTTGTTAGTAACTGTAGGTTACCTCCTTCGTGGGATCTCTGATCATCCGATAGAGACGTCTTAATTTAGTTGCAATTGTTGTTTTGTGATGTTTGTAATTAAATTTGGAGTTGTCTTATATTTTGAATGTTATGGCGGTGAATTTTATGTTGGTTGATTTTAGTTTTGATTTTGGTTTTGGTTTTGTGGCTATCCTAGAAGTTTTGGTTTTCATGCAGGGTGATATCATTGTTTAACATGGAAGCTTGAGACAAGAAGTACAGAAAGGTAAGTGCTTCCAAGACATTATTGTTTAAAAGTGCACCTGTCGATTCTTCTCGTTCCATTATCTGCATGTTCAGTGCTTACAAGACATGTATATAATTTTGCAAGGAAATTTAAATTGCAGGAGTAGATGAAGGTTTAGCTACCTAACCCCAAGTTATGACTTAATTGAATCTTAGAAGAACCTAGTAGATGATTTTAGAACAAAATATGGCAAGTCCAATACATTTCAAAATGCTTAAGGCATGACACTGGACCATTTTGAAGATCTCATGAAATTTTTGGAGCACATTTTTGGACTTATCATATTGTTCCATTAATCATCTGAGGTCGACGTGTGACTACCCCATTGCTCAGTGAAGCTTGACGATTCAATTACCCCAATGATAAGATACTCGATTAATCAATTGATGTTTCATTTAAGAGTTATGGGAGTGGATGCCTCTAAGGCAAGTCTAGGTTATTTAAGATTGTGGCACCCACAATTAAGGTCAGGCTTGTAGTGTTTAACGATGTTAATGACCAATCATGTTATCTTCTAAATCCAATCAAATGAGTTTAGACATCAAGCCTAGGCCACTATTAAGCCTTTAATAATCATAATAAGTGAAATAGTGATTATCAAAATTTTGATTTAAGTGATATGCATCCTTATGGAATGATCACATCATCCTCAACCTTGGGCTTGGGAAAAGTAAATTATCACCTTTTTAGCTTAAGCCCATCACTTAAGAATCGTTTGATCTTAATTGACTTCCGAGTCATGAAGATTAAGAGGATTATGATTTTGTTGATGTTGTGCAAAGGTGGTGAGTGAGTTTCTACCTTTTAACCCCATTGTATTTCAATCATCCAAAAAAGTTTATTAAGATCAAAATTACCCATTTTTCCCTTGGTTAATCCTAAATTTTGATTAAGGCACCAAAGTCTAAAATTACCACTTTGCCTTTTGGGCACTTCATCTCATAACTCATTAAACACAACTCAAATGACTTTGAGGGTTTAGAGTGTCATATCCATGAGGTAATTACAATATTAGAGAAGAGTATATGGACTTCTCATAATTTAATTTAATTTAATTATTTATTTAAATTCAGAAAATAATATTTTTTTAGAACTTGATTTATTTAACTTTCCAAGATAAATTTTTTATTTATGAGAAAATTATTAGAGGTTTCCCTAGGGCAGAGAAATATTTAGACAAAATTTCATGATTTTTTGAGTTAAATTTTTATTATTATTATTTAATTATTAACAATTTTCAATGATTTAATTAAATAGAAAATAATGTTTTAATTATAAAATTATTTTTATATTTTTATTCGACTTCTTTGAGTTCAGAAACTTAGAGAATTAAATTTTGTATTTTTTATAATTTTTCATTTATTCATTGTAATTATTTTAATGAGAAAATAAGGAAAATTCATTTTTTAAGCTTTTAAAACTTAATTTTAACTTTAGGAAAAGTAGGAAAAATATTTTAATGAGTCTCAAGTGATCTGAGAGCAATTAAACACACTTTAAACACACTTTGAAATATTTTGGAAAAATCAGAGAACATCTCCGATGTGTTGAGGAATATGCCTTAAAAATTCCAAGCCATGGTGAACAATGTTTGATCATAATGAGTTAAAATACTCCAGAGGGTATTTAATTCATTAAAAATTAGGAGATAAGAAAATAACTTTTATTTTTTATTCACATTATTCTCCTCTGTTCATTAAGCAAGATGGTATTTTTATTTTATTTTTTTTTATTTTTCTAGAGAAAGATATGTATTTTTCAAGTTTAGGCATTTAAAATAATTCAAAAATCCCTTTTTTCTACTTATCCAGCTCGGCACTGACTAGATCCTATGAAGCTCCGAAAGAACACGCGTCGCTCGACCATTTGATGTCGCCAGCCATGTATTCGCCATGCAGACCACACTTTATGGACCATATCTTCATTCGGCATCATCAGGACCGTGCACTGAATAAACGCGCGATCCGACGACATCCATTCATCATCCCTAAGTGACCTAACCCGTGAACCGTTCAACTTGAAACCTTAAGATCTCGACCTAGACTCAACCAAATCACATGGGGTTTGTTTCTAAACCTTCATCTACTCTATAGGAACCTATCTATACTGTTTATTTAGTATGAAACATAGTAAATACTATAGAGAATCAAAATAAATTCAGGCTAGGGTTAGAGCTCAATAACTTTGTTTAAGAGGGGATGTTTCAATAAGATGGTTGTGGTAGCTTCGGTTGGGATCAATGAACCTCCAGATGAAGTCTTGTGCCCTCATAATGTTTTTGATCAAGCTCAATTTCAAGTGTTGGTTTAGAGCTATCCTAGAGGCTATTTCAGAGGGGGATTTGATGGGGCAATCAACTTCGTTCACTATGGGGATGGTCTGTGCAAAATTAATTGGAGTTTGGTTCATTGTGGAGGTGTGGAGAAATTTTTCCTGGTTTTTGGGCAAATTTCAGTGAATAAATTGGCTCTGTGGAGTGGCTATGGGTGGCTGAGAGCAAAAGGATTACACTTAGTAAGGTTTGAAGAGGCTCTGGTGAGATTTTTACAGTTTTTCCTCAGGTTTTTAATTCTCTGTTATTTGGTCGTGGAGGAGGTGAGTCTTTATAGAGGGGCTCTGGGTGGAGCTCAGAGCCAATTAGTGAGTTCCAAAGAGCAATTAGGATGAGCTGGCCTCTAGGGTTTAAATTAGGTTTGATTTAGGGGTGGTGGCTCTCGATTTTGGCATTTTCCGACCACTGGGCCGGCCGGCAGGGCCAGGGGTGGTGGCCAGGTGGTCAGGTGAGTCAGGGAGAGGGTTAATTATGGTTGACCCTCAATGACAAGTGATGATGGAGGAGATATTTTGGTTATGGCGAATAAATGGGATAAGATTCCTTAAATTAGGGGACCCTTGGTCCATAGCTCACCAAGCTGGTTTAAAGTGGTTTACTTAGTCAATATAGTGTGCTTAGTGGTTGTGGTAACATCAATTTGGTGACTTTAGCATGGCTAAGTCAATTTTGGGGAAGGGGTTCAATTTGGGTCAAAATTGCTAGAAGATGAGTTTGGGATAGACTAGCCATGGAATTGAGCTAAATTGATTGATCAATATCATTTAGATGATTTTCATGAGGAGTTTAGACAAGATTTTGAGTGATTTTAAATAAATTTGGAGGTTCAGTTAGAGAGATTTTGGTCATTTGGTCAATTTGGGGGTCTTCAGTTAAACTTGGGTTTTGGTTGGGCTAAAATTGGGCTAGCTCCAAATTGATGGTTGAAAATGGTCTACAGGACTATTATAAAGAGTTCTCAACATCAATTGGGTGTCAATTTTGGGGTTAGCGTATTCAATTTGGTGAAATTTGGGGACATAGCCAATTTGGGACAAAGTTGGGGGTTTTGGATTTGGGTTGAAATTAAAAAAAATTGAGGCTTCATCAAGGCCAATTAAAGGTCTAATTTCATGTGTAGGATTGTTATGAAGAGTTTAAGATTCAAATTAGGGCAATTGAGTAGGCCATGGGGTTCAATTAGGTGAGATTAGGTCATAGGGCCAAAGTTGGGGTTTTGATTTGGATCTTAAAGGCAATTTGGGGGTCATAGAGCACAGGCTAATTAGGCTTCAATTTGGTTTGGATTGATCAAATGAAAGATAAATTTGATTTTAGAATTTAAATTGAGGGGAATTATGGTCAAATTGATGGACATTTAGGATGAATTTGGGGAATTTGTGCCTTTAAAGGCAATTTGGGGGTTTAGTCAAAATGGTCAAATTGGCCAAATTGAGTTCAATTAAAGGGTCCAAATTGTTTTTGTAGACATTTGGAGTGATTTTGGGGGTTTTTGGAAAGTTTAGGGTGCCAAGGGTATTTTTGTAATTTTGGCAAATTTGGGGGTATTTTGATAATTTTGGCAATTTTGGGTGGTTTTGGGAAATTTGGATATTTTCGAAGGCAATTAGGTAATTTGGGTGGATTTGGGGGCAAAAAGCCAAGTTGGATATTTTTGGTAGAATTGGGGTGTCAACCAATATGTATGAGCTATGGACCAATGAATCCCCATTTGGGTCCTCCATGTACTGGTCTTAGCTAAACCCTAGCCTAGGGCTAGTGGGTCTAGGGCATCAACTATATGAGCTTCTCAAAAGATCAAGGGATGAAAGTCAACAATTTTGGGTTTTAGGGTTGTAAGTGAAAGTGGGTGCAAGTGAGTGAACTAGCTCCAGACCAACACTAGGTCAACCCAAAGGTCAAACAGTCCTATGGGGACTCTCCTTGAGCTCCCTCATAGTGACCCCACCTACTAAGTGCTAGAGATTAGGACCAATATGTGGAATTTCAAGTTGATCAAGAAAGACTTTAGAGTGTCTAATGGTGAGGGTTCCTTTTCTAGTTTTCTAGGAATAGTCAACAAGAAAGTCCTATGGCTCCTTAGGCTACTAAAAAGGAAGAACTAAACCTCAACCAAAAGTGAGGTCAACAAATGGACCCCCATTAGGCTACTAAAAAGGGAAAACTAAATCTCAACCAAAAGTGAGGTCAACAAATATGTGCACTTGCATAGAACCACTAGTGTGCAAACTAATTTATATATTTTATATAATATTTAAAATTTTCATATTAAATACTTAATATAAATTGGGTCAAGTTTTTTGCCATATTTTTGAAAGCTAAATTATTTTGTAACTACGGGACAAGTCAAGTTTTTGGCACTCTTATTGGAAATTTAAATTGACATAAAACATGCAGAAAAACATCACACACTAGGGGCTCATCAAGGAGCCCGACAGCGAAGGAAAACCCCAGTGAAATTGGTAGATTTAGCAGCCAAAAATCGTGCCCACGATGTTTTCTAGCGACGGTGAGACCTATGCGTGTGACTGGCCAAGAGGGAGATGCTACGACATGCGGATGGCCGATGAGGTCTGCTTTGGGAGAGGAGGTACGGCATCTGGAAAGCATCAGTGACTTTGTTCTTTAGCAAGGGGAAGTCGGTGACGGGGTCCCAACGTGAAGCAGGAGGGCATCGCGAGGTCTGGCGGTGGCTTCGTGCGATAGGGTTCGAGAGTGAGGAGAGACGCGTGAGGTTCTAAGAGAAAATATAACATTTTTTTATAATAATAATAATAATAATAATACATTATTATTATTATTATTATTAATATTATTATTATTATTTATAGCTCCATTTTACGCATTTTCTCCCAGATTTGTCCTCGTAGTGAAATGAACTTCCACACTAGGTAAAATTGACGTTCAGGTTGCACTTGTGTAGTCCATTTCGTTGTCTAGGGTCATCTAGACAACTTCATTTGCAATAGGGTCAAATTGAGTCAATTTCACAATGAATTATATCTGTCGACCCGATCAAAGTCGTCCGATGTGCCAAATGTCAACCGAACCACCTAAGCAAAAGCCAAAGTCTAGTAGAATGACCTTGGCTACATTCCCCTAAACACATGCCAAAAGGTCCTTGATGGGTGTCTAAACTATCGGATGGCAGCGGACAGGCCGTAAGCTATCTCGAGTCAAGCAGGTGGACACCCTACACTCGTGCCATAAAAAAATGATGCCAAGAAAGGACCCTCAACAAGTGTGTTGCGCAATCAAGACACAGTGCACTTATTAAAAGCTGCTCAATTTTTTATCAAACCCAGGTTAGTAATGAGGCTACTTAACCTAAGGGATAAAAAAGAGCCAAGTACCCTAGGAAGGAAAAGCCACAAGAGCCATATCCACTCCAAGAGGGATGGGGAGGAATGCACATGCGACTTACATCCACCCCAATAATTGGTTCAGAGGCTATAGAACCATGACTCAGAAAAGCGGTTTAGAGGTCGTAGAGGCATGACCATGCCCGACAGGTTCAAGGGCCACAGAGGCATGACCTATGAATGAGTTCAGGGTTCATAGAGACATGACTCAGAAAAGTGGTTCAAAGATAGTAGAGGCATGACCATGCCCGGTAGGTTCAGAGGCCATAGAGGCATGACCTACGAATGAGTTCATGGGTCGTAGAGGCATGCCTCAGAAAAGTGGTTCAGAGGCCGTAGAGGCATGACCACTCCCGGTAGGTTCAGGGGTCATAGAGACATGACTTATGAATGATTTCAAGGGCCATAGAAGCATGACTCAACATTGTGGTTTAGAGTCCATGGAGGCGTAACCACAAAAATAGGTTCAGAGGTCGTAGAGGTGTGACCTAGGGGTGAGTTCAAAGGTTATAAAGACGTGACTCAACACGGTGACTCAAGGGACACAGGGGCATGACCAAACAACACTAAGGGGTTAAAGCCTCAAAAGCCTGCACATCATTGATGAGGACCGTCAGGCTTCATGTCACACATAAGCGGAAGGCAGGTTGGCAAGGAGTCGCCTGTTACTTTAATGAGGAGTGTCGGGCTTCACATCACGCATTAAGTGGTAGCAGGTTGGTTAGAACGAGAAGGAATGCCGGAGTGGAACTTACTTCACATTTGAGGACTAGTTCACATTGATTAGTTAGGAAGGAGAGCCAAGAGACTCTGATCCCTTATGTGAACTGATCGAGGTGCGTACATCAACACCCGCACTATGTTAGTGATGAAAGCTATGAGACTTATATCATCATCCGAGTGGTAGTGAAGGTTGGATAAAGAGCTGAGCAATAAAGTTATCGGATTCAGGGGTCATAGATGCATGACCCACCCTAATGGTATAGGGGCCATAGAGGCATGAAAAATTTGGGCAAGGGGTTAAATCCTCGAATATCTACACTACACTGGTGAGGACTGTCGTTGGGGCTTATGTCACTCTTTATGAGGTATGTAGGTTGGCTAAGGAGCCAAGCAATAAAGCTTAAACATCGAACGACGAGATGATCTTACAAAAGGACCAACTAGAATGTCATGTGGTATAAGAAGCATCGAAGCAGGTGGCTACAAAGCCAAAAATGTCAAAAGACAAGATGTCCTCATAACAAAGCAGACTCTAAAGTTGTAGGGCTCGAGGATCATCGAAGTATATGGCTATGGAGCCAAAGGATAGTCATGAGACGAGATACCCTCATGAAAGAATCTAATAGAATTTCATAAGGTTTGAGAGGCGTCAAATGCTAGATATACAAAGTAGTTTAGCAATCCGAGACGGGTCGGTGGGCCGATCAAAGTGGTCCTCGCTGTACGCGACATCATGGCACTGTCGGATATATGAATATCACAAACAAACAAGAATCGATTGACCAACTAAAGTAGTCTAAACTAACACGAAGTGCTTCGTGACGAGGTGATGAAAATCAACCAAGCCAAGCATGGTGTCGAAGAGGGTCAGATGAACAAAACGATCCAACCTCATAGTAACTTGTGGACCTGAGTGGGGTAACTCTTGTTGTAGAGTTTTGTAGGTTTAAGAATACCTGACTTAAGCATGGACTAATCGGGCTAGCATAGAGCTAGGACTAGTTCAATAAGCAACCAGATAGGTGAATAGGGTCAGCCAAGTCAACTATCAAATAGGACAGGAGCTTGGTATCCTGCCAATGCATGTAAAATGGTACAGGAGATATGGATCCTGAACCTGCATCAAGGCTCAGAGTGTAGTCGAACATCTAAGTGTCTCGATAAAAGCATGGATCGGTGGTAAAGCCAATATGGCATGTTGCTCGATGATACACCTAAAATATATAGTTTTTTTAGACACATTTTTATACCTATTTTTAAGATATTGCGCTTTAATGGAAGGTATTTTTTTTTCATGTAGATACAAGTAAAAATGGAAAAAAATGCTTAAAGGAGTGAAAAAGGATCAAATTTGGAGCAAAAAGGTGAAGAATTGTGCAAAAGAGTATTGGCGCCTAAGTGCCAGATCCAGTGCCTAAACAGAGAAGGCCACGCCTAAGCGCCGAGACCCCGCGCAAAAGTGCCAGAGTAAAATTGGTTTTCACAAATTTTGAAGAGGTTTTTGAGGCACCCATTGGCTTAATAGGTGGTTGTAACCACCATGGACAAAAATTATCATGAAAGGATGCGTCTCTTGGGCAAATACATCAAATCAAGACACATTTTGAAGAGATCCCAAGGCACCTCTTGGAAAACTATAAAAGAAAGAAGAGAGGACTTAGAAAAGAGCCTTCAAAAAATTGGCAAGTTTTGAAAATTCTTCTTTGGGGAGTTAGTTCGGAGAGATTTTCAGGAACCACTTTTTATTTACTTTATCCTTTTAGCTATTTTGTTTTGAGTGATTGTAAAAGAGAAGAGATTCAAAGGAACTTCAAGAGTTTGATGGAGGACTTGAGATAAGTTTTTATCTTTTTGTTTTAGACTACTTTTGGTTTTAATCAAGACTTGTTGTTGGTTTGACAATGATTTCTTCTTTTAAACTAAAGTGTGGTTTTGTTTTCTCCATGGATTTTGAGTAGTTTTCTTTATCTTTCTTCTTAAAATGATAAGTAATTAAGTTTTGGATGGAAGTTGTGGAGAGTATTGATCTTTAATGTTGGAAGAAGTTGTGATGATTTAAATCCATGCACTTCATTTACTTTTTGATTTGGCCAATCCAGATGTTAAAATTTATTGTGAGAACTTGTAAGAATCGGGTTGGTATTGTATCAGTCAATAATTGAAAAGAATCACATGAGGTTCTATGAATGAGAATGTAGTTCATATGATTGAGTACAAATAAATAGGTAAATATTCATTGATGGGTGTAGAGTTAGAGGACTTTAAAGTGGTAGGTTAAAGCCCTTAACTTGGTTTATTATTTTAGGTTCTGATACAAGAATGTTAGCCCCCAGGTGGAGGGAATCGAAGGGAACTCTAGAGTGAGACGCTAGTATCTTACTGCCTAGCCGATCTTCAGAACTATTCAAACTTTAAATTAGTCAATGTTCTTTATAGCATCTGTCTTCAAAACTATTCAAACTTTTTTGTTTATTATTTTAGGTTCTGATACGAGAATGTTAGCCCCCAGGTGGAGGGAATCGAGGGAACAGAGAGCTAGTATCTTCCCTGCCTAGCCGGTCTTCAGAACTATTCAAACTTTAAATTAGCAAATGTTCTTTATAGCATCTCACTAAAGCCCCCAACTTGGTTTATTATTTTAGGTTCTGATATGAGATGTTAGCCCCCAGGTGGAAGGGAACTCTAGAGTGAGACGCTAGTATCTTACTGCCTAGCCGATCTTCAGAACTATTCAAACTTTAAATTAGTCAATGTTCTTTATAGCATCTCCCATCTAGCCGGTCATCATAACTATTCAAACTTTAAATTAGCCAATGTTCTTTATAGCATCTCTAGTAAGGGTCTGGCCGGTCTTCAGAACTATTCAAACTTTAAATTAGCCAATGTTTTTTATAGCATCTTTAGTAAGGGAAAAAGAATATTATTGTTCTTATTTGACACAACACAATTTGCATACTTCCACAACAAAATTTCTATACTTATTACTAATTTATGATAAGAAGAAAGATATTTTTATATTAAGTACTTTTCTTCTACAAAAACTTTAGTTATCTTTTTAAATCATGACTGTTTCGTTAAAATATCAAAAATACCAAAATTATTGAAATTTTAAATTCCTGCAAAAATCATATTTTGTTTAAGTAATTATCTTTTTAAAAATAGAAAAACTTTCTAAAAAGTGCATATTGCATAATCTTCTCTGTGGCTTCAATATTCAGGTCTTAATAAAAAAGTCCTATATTACTTGTTAACGATACGTATAATTGCGTAGTATCCCAATATAAATATATATAAATTAAAAAGTTAAATTCTTATTTTTCTTCAGGATCAAAGTTTTTTGTTTTGTTGCAAAATAAAGAAATATAAGTGAAAAGTACCATTAGAACTATTGTTATATTGTGCATAAGCATTAGACTTCCGTGTATCAAGTTTTTGGCACTGTTGCCGGGGAAGAAAACTAAGTAAATTTCTATTTTTAGAAAGTATTATTTAAACCTTAAATATTGTATCTCATTTTGTATTTTTTATTTTATTTTATTTTATTTTATGTTAGTGTATGTGTAGTTCAGGTTTTGAAGGACTAATGCCTTAAGATTTGGAATTAGAAAGAACTATTAGAAAAATCAAAAAAATCAAAAAAATTAAAAATCTTGAAAAATCCAAAAAAATTACAGAAATGGCAAACCAAAAAAATCAAAATGCTGAAATTCATCAAGAGTTTAGGCCTTTAAGAGATTATGCTAATCCTAATGTAGATGAACTTCATTGTAGTATTCAAAAACTTACTGTAGTGGCTAATTCATTTGAGCTTACCATTATCCAAATGGTATCAAATAATCAGTTTGGGGGATCACCAATTGAAGATCCAAATTTACATTTACAAATTTTCTAGAATTGTGTGCTACATTTAAATATGATGGTATTTCAGATGATGTTATAAGACCTAGGTTATTTCCTTTCTAACTGAGAGATACATCTAAGATGTGATTGAATTCGTTAGCACCTGGATCTATCAGAACTTGGGGTGATTTAACACAAAAATTCCTTGCTAAATATTTTCCATCATAAAAACTATGAATCTTAGAAATGATATTACATCTTCTAATCAATTTGAAGGGGTATCTATTTATGAAGCATGATAACGATTTAAGGAACTCTTAAGAAAGTGTCCACACGATGCTATACCAGATTGGTTAATAATTCAAACCTTTTATAATGGATTAATTGATTCTCTTAGATCTATTATCGATGCCACTGCCGGTGGTTCATTGATGTAAAAACCATTTTATGAAGCTTATACTTTAATTGAAGAGATGACTGCAAATAAATTTCAATGGCCTTCTGAGAGGGTAAATCTGAAGAAAGTAGCCAATATTCATGAAACTGATGCATTTACTATGTTAGCAAATAAAGTTGTTGCAATTTCAAGGAAGTTAGACCAATTTGGAATGAATTTTTCTCAACCAATTTCCATGATTGAAGAGAATTCATTAGGCCAAATAATAGATTCTCAAGCATCATTAGAAACTTTGAATGCCATAAATAATAAGCAAAATAACCCAAATTCTAATTATTATAACCCAGGTTGGAAAAACCATCCAAACTTTAACTGGAATAACAATTCGGTTGGTAATAATCAGCAATGGGGGAACAACCAAGTAAACCCATTAGAAAACTGGAATAGCCAAGGGAATAATAATTATAGATCTACTTATCCTCTAGGTATCAACAGTAATACACAATTTAAGGATAAGAAGTTATCTATAGAAAAAGTGGTGTTACAAATGGGTAATCAGTTACAAAGTCAAGGAGCTACAATTAAAAATATTGAGAATTAACTTGAGCAAATTGCATGTTCATTAAGTAATAGATCCCAAGGAATAATTCCTAGTAATAATGAATCAAATCCAAAAGACCAGGATAAAAAAAAAGTTAAAGTCGTACAACTTAGAAGTGGAAGAGAGTTGGAAGGTAGGTTTAAAAAGAAATGAAGTAGAGAGAGAAGAAATTGAAGAATCAAAAGAGGACGCTATGAAAGATTCTGAAAGGCCTATTTCTCCGCTGAAAATTGATTTAGAAAAGCCACCACCTCCATTTCCTCAGAGACTTCGACAACAGAAGTTGGATAAGCAATTTAAAAATTTTTGGAAATATTTAAGAAGCTTATAATCAATTTTCCATTTTCTGAAGCCTTAGAACAAATGCCAAGCTATGTAAAGTTTATGAAGGATATTCTCAACAACAAAAGGAGGTTTGAAGATAATGACACTATTGCACTTAGTGAGGAGCGCAATTCTATAATTCAGAAGAAACTTCTTGAAAAGCTTAAAGATCCTAGTAGCTTTACAATTTCATGTGCATTAGGAGACATATTTTATGGGAAAGCTTTATATGATTTAGGTGCAAGCATTAACCTTATGTCATTATCAATATTCAAAAGATTAGGATTAGGAGAAATATCCTCTATAACTATAACTCTGTGGTTAGTAGATCATTTAATAACCTATCCTAAAGGAGTTATAGAAGATGTCCTAGTGAAAGTGGATCAATTTATCTTTCCTGTTGATTTCATTGTGCTAGATATGAAGGAAGATAAAGAGATACCTATAATTTTGGGGAGAACTTTGCTAGCCACAGGAACAACAATGATAGATGTGAAGAAAAAGGAATTAACAATGCGCGTCAATGATCAAACTGTTACTTTTAACATTTCAAAATCAGTGAAATACCCTACAAAAGGTAAAGATGATGAATGTTATAGAATGGGTGTTATAAGATATCTGAGCGAATGCCATTTCAAGACTACTTATGAAGAAAAATCTGAAGAAAAATTTGGAACACGAGCAAGAAGTAGAATTAGATCAATGTGTAAACCTTTTTAATGAAGATTCAAGTTTGGAACATAAGCAAGAAATGGAATTAGATCAATGTATAAACCTTTTCAAGGAAGATTCATGTTGTGTTTAAGAAAGTTTTGAAATTTTGGACACGATAGACAAAGATAAATCATTTTGTCCTTCTAATGAAAAACCTCCAGAACTTGAGTTGAAATTACTTCCTAAACATTTAAAATATGCCTTTTGAAGAGATTCCTCTACTTTACCTGTTATAATTTCCTCAAAGTTAACAAAGGAAGAAGAAAAAAAGCTGATGAAAATTTTGAAAATCTTAAGAAAGCCTTCAGATGGACAATTGTTGATATTAAAGGAATCAATCCTTTAATTTGTATGCATAGAATTAATCTGGAAGAAAACTGCACACCTAGGGCTGATCCACAAAGGAGATTAAATCCTGTTATGAAAGAGGTTGTTAAGAAAGAAATTTTAAAGTGGTTAGATGCTGGAATTATCTATCCTATTTCAGATAGTGCATGAGTTAGTCGAATTCACTGTGTTCCTAAGAAAGGAGGAGTAACTGTAACTATGAATGAGCATAATGAGTTAATACCTACTAGACAAGTTACAGGGTGGCAAATATGCATTGATTATAGAAAATTAAATCTTGCCACTAGGAAAGATCATTTCTACTACCCTTTCTAGATCAAATGTTGGATAGACTAGCTGGGCACAAATACTTTTGTTTTATGGATGGATATACCAGTTATCACCAAATTCAAATATCTCCTGAAGATCAAAAGAAAACAATATTTACCAATCCTTATTGTACTTTTGCTTTTAGAAGAATGCCATTTGGTTTATGTAATGCCCCTACTACATTTCAAAGATGTATGATGACAATTTTTTGTGATTTAATTGAAAAAGGGATTAAAGTCTGTATGGATGACTTTTCAGTGTTTGGAACTTCATTTGACTCTTGTTTAGAACATTTATCTAAAGTTCTTAAGCACTGTGAAGAAACAAATTTAATCCTTAATTGGGGAAAATGCCAATTTATGATAACAGGAGGAATTGTATTAGGTCATCAAATATCAGAAAATGATATGAAAATAGATCCTGCTAAAATTCAAGTGATCGCTAATTACCTTATCTAACAATGTAAGGCAAATTAGGAGTTTTTTAGGACATGCTAGATTCTACAGGCGATATATTAAGGTCTTTTCTAAGATTGTCAAGCCTTTATGCCATTTACTGGAGAAAGATGCAATTTTCAATTTTGATGAGGAATGCCTAAAAGCTTTTAAATTATTAAAAGAAAAATTAATCATTTCACCAATTATAGTTTCACCAAATTGGGAAAAACCTTTTGAACTTATGTGTGATGCAAGTGATTATGCTATTGGAGCTGTTTTAGGACAAAGATATGATAAAATTTTCAAAGTTATTTACTATGCTATCAAAACTTTTAATGGAACTCAAATTAATTATACAACAACTAAAAAAGAGTTATTAGCAATAGTATATGCCTTTGATAAATTTTAATTATACAACAAATGAAAAAGAGTTATTAGCAATAGTATATGCTTTTGATAAATTTAGATCATTTTGATTGAAACTGTACAACAACTGAAAAAAGTTATTAGTAATAGTATATGCCTTTGATAAATTTAGATCATATTTGATTGGAACTCATTGTATAGAGCATACAGATCATTCTACTATTAAGTACTTAACAAAAAAGAAGGATACTAAACCGAGACTTATAAGATGGATTCTTCTTTTACAAGAATTTGATTTTGAAATAATAGATTGGAAGGGAACTGAAAATCAAATTGCTAATCATTTGTCCAAGCTTGAATTAGAAAAACCACTCTGCTTTGAAAAAGAAATTAATGAACATTTTCCAGATGAAAAATTGTTCACTGTAAATGAGTGGTGTGTTCCGTGGTATGCCGACATTGTAAACTATATTGTTAGTGATCTTAAACCCTTTAGAATGACATACCAACAAATGAGAAAATATTTTTCTGAAGCCGAGACATATTTTTGGGATGACCCATATTTATATAAATAAGGAAATGATCTGATCATTTGAAGATGTGTACCATTAGAAGAACTTATGAAATTATCCAAAAATGTCATAATTCTGATTTTGGGAGACATTTTGGTGCTGATAAAATAACATACAAAATTTTACAATCTGAATTTTATTGTCCTACAATTTTTAGAGATGTTAATGCTTATATCAAAACTTGTGATAGATGTCAAAGAGTAGGCAATATTTCTAGAAAAAATGAGATGCCCCNCATGGAGAAGTTATTAGAGAAATATAATATAAATTATAGGATTGCTACTGCTTATCTTCCTCAAACAAGTGGTTTGGCTAAATTATCCAATCGGGAAATTAAAAAAATTATGGAAAAATCTGTGAATCCAACAAAAATGGATTGGTCAGTCAAATTTGACTATGCTTTGTGGACTTATAGGACTGCATATAGAACTCCTATTGGAATGTCCCCATATAGGCTAATATTTTGGAAAGTTTTTCACTTACCAGTTGAACTTGAGCATAAAGCATAATGTGCTATTAAAGAGTTCAATTATAATTTAAAACATGCTGGTGAGAAAAGATTGTTCCAATTAAATGAGCTTGAAGAGATAAGGAATGAATCTTATGAGAGTGCTAAGATTTATAAAGAAACGATGAAGATGTGACATGATCAGAGGATTCTTACTAAAAATTTTCAGCCTAGGGCAACAAGTTTTGCTATATAATGCAAGTTTAAGATTATTTCCATGCAAACTTAAGTCCAGATGGATGGGCCCATTTGATGTGATAAAAGCTTATCCTTATGGAGCTGTAGATATTAAAGTTCCTAATTCTGAGAAAATTTTTTAAGTGAATGGACATAGACTGAAGCCTTATTATATAAGGGATCAACCTAAATATAATGATGGAATGATGTTGGGTCAACCAGAATGAGCACTGGTTACTTTGGGCTGACGACGTAAAACCAAGCGCTTTGTGGGAGGAAACCCATATTTATCAGTGTATTTTTTCCTTTTATTGTTGTTTTGAGTCTGATTAAGAAATTTGGGGTATTATTTTTTAGTTTATTATGTGCTAGTAATGATTTTTAGACTTTATTTAGTGACCTAAACATGTTAGAATAAGAATTGGGACGTTAAGTTGACTGGTGCAAAAATATCATGTGCAAATTTTGATTTCTAGAAGGCGTAACTGCAATTTAGTTGGAATAAACGTGTCTTGGCAGTTTCTAGTCATGCCTAAAAGTTATGATGGAGAATTAGGCCTATAAATAGAAGGAATTTGTGAAAGAATTTCACCCCAGATTATTTTTAGCCCTAAAAGTCTAAGAAAGAGAGAGATTTAGAGAAAATTTCTTCATGGGAGATGAATTTGAAGAAGAATGAAGAAGCCATGAGGAAGAAGTTCATTAGTAAAAGTGCACAGGAGATGTATAACAGTTTCTTAGCCATTAGTATTGAAGGGATATCAGAGAAGATCAACAAGATGGAGAATACTATATCTGCATTAGAGACTATGGTGTTTGAATTGCATGCTCATCTAGAACATATTGAGTGGCAACTTAAAATGTAATTCAACCATACCAGTTATGTAGAGGAAGCAGATAAGATGATGTTCCTTAAGCAAAAGTGGATTGAACATGATAGTATTAGAGCTCGTCACCACATTCCGTTTTATCAACTCAATATTCTTGGAGAGACTACTGAGAGACAAGAATTCATTCCTTCTAATGAAGAGTGACATTAATTTAAGTGTTAGGAATTTTTTGTTTAAAGTCATGTTATTAAGCGTGTTAGTGTTTATGTCTTATGTTTAGTGTTTGTGTCACTTATGTGTTTAATTGTAAAAATGAGTTAAGTGTTTTGTACTTAGAAAAATTTTCTCATCCAAGACTATCTGAAGAGAGAACTGAGTGTTAAATGTGTTTGTACTTATTTGTCAATTAATATAAGTTTATTTTTTTGAAAATTTATGTTATTTTTAACTTCGAATTGAATTAATTATTATGGACAATTTTGAGAGAGAAGGGAGTTATAGGAATTAAAAAAAGTCATTTAAGTGCTATGAGACCATTTAGGGGTGGTTTACTTAGGCTAATAGTGTATTTTACTTAGAATTAAAAATTTAAAAAATTGTGCACTAACGCCTAAGCACCACATCTTGCGATTAAGCGTGAGCCAACCTGAGAGGCAGGTGCCTAAGCGCCACTTACCCTTGCTTAAGCTCCAGTCACAAAAACTAGTACGCGAACGATTAAAAGTGAATTAAAATTTTTCAAACTTTAAGTTGGTCTTATTTACTAATTATCTTTTTCTAAATTGGAATACTATATTTCTAAATCTAAATTTTAGTAACTCCTAAAGAAACTCATATACATATCATACATATTTGGTTTTTAAAGATTGAAGTGTCACTTAAGGACGAGTAATATTTTAAGTTTGTGGGATTTTTATACACCTAAGATATATAGTGTATTTAGACATGTTTTATACCTATTTTTGAGATATTATGCTTTAATGGAAGGTATTTTTGTGTTTTTATTGCAGATACAAGAAAAAATGGAAAAAATTCTTAAAAGAGTGAAAAAGGATCAAATTTAGAGCAAAAAGGTGAAAAATTGTGCAAAAGAGTTTTGGCACCTAAGCACCAAATACGGTGCTTAAGCGCCGGTTAAATATAGAAGGCCGTGCCTAAGCGTAGAGACCCCGTGCTTAAGCCCCAGTGGCAGTTACTAGATGATTAAAATCGGTTTTTACAAATTTTGAAGAGGTTTTTGAGGCACCCATTGGCTTAACAGGTGGTTGTAACCACCATGGATGAAAATTATCACAAAAGGATGCATTTCTTGGGCAAATACATCGACTAAAGACACATTTTGAAGAGATCCCAAGGCACCTCTAGGAAAACTATAAAAGAAAGAAGAGAAGACTTAGAAAAGAGTCTTGAAAATATTGGCAAGTTTTGAAAGTTCTTCTCTGGGGAGTTAGTGGAGAGATTTTTAAGAACCATGTTTTATTTACTTTATCCTTTTTGTTATTTTGTTTTGAGTGATTGTAAAAGAGAAGCAATTCAAATGAACTTCAAGAGTTTGGTGGAGGACTTGAGATAAGTTTTTATCTTTTTTTTTAGACTACTTTTGGTTTTAATCAAGGCTTATTATTGGTTTGACAATGGTTTCTTCTTTTAAACTAAAGTGTGGTTTTATTTTCTCCATGGATTCTGAGTAGTTTTCTTTAACTTTCTTCTTAAAATGATAAGTAATTAAGTTTTGATGAAGTTGTGGAGAGTAATTTTCCTTATCTTTCTTCTTAAAATGATAAGTAATTAAGTGTTGGATGGAAGTTGTGGAGAGTATTGAGTTGGAAGAAGTTGTGATGATTTAAATCCATGCACTTCATTTACTTCTTGATTTGTCCAATCCAATGTATTCTGAGTAGTTTTCTTTATTTTTTCCTTAAAATGATAAGTAATTAAAGTTTGGATGGAAGTTGTGGAGAGTATTGATCTTTAATGTGAAGTTGTGATGATTTAAATCCATGCACTTCATTTACTTCTTGATTTGGTCATTCCAGAAGTTAAAATTTTTTGTGAGAACATGTAAGAACCTCGCTAGTATTGTCTTAGTCAACAATTGGAAAGAATCAAATGAGATTGTATGAGTGAGAATGTAGTTCCTATGATTGACTGCAAATAAATAGGAAAATATTCATTGATGGGTGTAGAGTTAGAGGACTTTGAAATGACAGGTTAAAGCCCCCAACTTGGTTTATTGTTTTAGGTTCTGATACGAGAATGTTTGCCCCCATGTGGAGGGAATTGAGGGAAATCTAGAGTGAGAGCTAGTATCTTCCCTGCCTAGCCGGTCTTTGGAACTATTTAAACTTTAAATTAGCCAATGTTCTTTATAGCATCTCTAGTAAGGGTAACGAATATTACTGCTCCTATTTTACACAACACAATTTGAATACTTTCACAACAGAATTCCTATACTTATTACTGATTCATGATAAGAAGAAAGATATTTTCCAAGTACTTTTCTTTTACAAAAAATTTAGTTATCTTTTTAAGTTTTGACTGTTTCGTTAAAATATCAAAAATACCAAAATTATTTAAATTTTAAATTCTTGAAAAAATCATTTTTAATTTAAGTAATTATCTTTTTAAAAATAGATAAACTTTCTAAAAAGTACATATTGCATAATCTTCCCTGTGGGTTCGATATTATGGTCTTAATCAAAATGTCCTATATTACTTGATAACGATACGTATATTTGCGTAGTATCCCAATATAAATATATATAAATTAAAAAGTTAAATTATTATTTTTCTTCATGATCAAGTTTTTGGTTTAGTTGCAAAATAAGGAAATATAACTGAAAAATACGATCAGAACTATTGCTATACTGTGCATAAGCATTAAGTATCCAAGGATCACTCAACATGGAGATTAGAACAAACCAAAGCGACCGAGATAATGACATGGTTACATGACCAAGATGGTCTAACCATATGAATGCTTCTATGAGCATGAGCGAAGTAACTTTTGCTGGGGATCCATGGATCGGTCATTACACTGATATGACATGGCACACGATGTGGCAGACAGAACCGACCGAGGTAGCCAAGAAAAACAACTAGGTTTTATGATTTAGAATGGTATAACCACCAGGGTGCCTCATGAGCACTAGTGATAACTCTCACTAGGGAGTTTTGCGGGTGTGAGAGTACCCGACTTAAGCATGGACTAATTGGACTACCCTATGAATCAGATTAGTACGACATGCAAATAGACATGGTGAATAAGATCAGCTAAGTCAAGGAAATCTTTGAAGAGGTGATCTCCAAACGTACCCACGGGAACACTCAAGTTGGTGGTACCTTAAAGGTTCTGCCAATGCTTCATGTGGAATCAAGCATCTCATTCTGATGTGTTGGACAAGCTCAAACCAATTAGAAGAGGCATAAAAATGGTGTTGGATGCATAGAGTGATCCAACCGCTCAACACTTATCCATGATCTCAGCAAAGTGACCCTTAGTGGGGATTTCAGGTGATCCCTCTTCAGGAAATCTGTGTGACCCTTGCTAAGGATTCTCTTCTGTGAGCATAAAGATACGTATCTTATGCATGGAATAATTAAGGCTACAAAATGCTTAAATTAGTACGACATACACTTAGAGATGGCGAGCAAAGTAGGCCAAATCGGTCAAAATATCGTAGAGGTATCGAGGACTGTTGGATGCATAGATGCACATCTTTAGGTTGCTTTTAATAAACCACGACTAAGCATGAACCCCATTGGAGATTTCCTCCTTAACAAACAAAGTAGTCCTTGTTGATGAAACCAACACAATTTGATCGGGCATTGAGAACCCTGATTAGGCACGGATTAGCAATGTGAGTGAGCATTCTAATTGATACAACATGCCTACTAGTGAAGCAGCAATTTACTCAAGTCAGGTGGACTGAGTGGTCCAAACAACATTGGATATCCGAGCCAGGAGTCTGTTAAGCGAGACTCTCATTGAGGATTTCTCAAAATTGACAGGGTAATTCCTGTTAGAAGGGTAGTACAAAGTAACCAAACCAAGTAATCTTATGCAAATCATGGCCCATTTCAGAAAAGCGTCCCACAACAGGGATTCCTCAAAGGCTTATAGAGTAGCTCTTACATGAGAAAAACTAAAGTTGCCCAAATTATAGAAGGGGCTTTTGTCAACACACCTGACGAGGTGATGCAACGGGGGGTTTTTAATGCAGGTATGAAAGTACACTGCTTAGGCACGGATTAGCTAGGTAAGCTGAGTGTTGTAGCCAATTGAACATGTCTCTTCCCGAAAAAGCAATATGAATCGATCACACTGTGGGGATATAGAGATGGGGGTTAGACTATAACAACGGTCTATTCAAGAAAATGTCTAGCCTTTGAGCTAAAACACGTCCATAGAAGAATCTTAACTGCATTCATTCAAAGCAAGCGGGACAAGCACATTTTCCTCAATCATAAGGATGAACGGGACTTGCGTATCAACCATACTCACAACGAGCGGGAGTAGTACTCTTCAAACCCTGAATAGAGAGGATCAATGAAAGATAATTTAAGAGAAAGACAACGCTTCTCTTATAGAGATTGGTGGCCGCACCAGGTATATGTCGCCCGTAGGACTTCCACTTTGCCCGAAATGCTAGCCGACAATCAAAATAAGAGAAAAATAAGATTTCTCCTACATGAAACTGTAGTGAACTATGAGTGATCTTTTGATAGACGCAAGGTGATCACCATAAGCCATTCACATAATGAAGAGATTTTAAAAATGTACATTCTTTATTACTCTAAAAATTGGATTACAAAGTGCATGTTCTTCAAAAAGCAAATTTCCTCACAAAGTAGAATGAATACATGAAAAAGAGGATAAGGAAAGTATCTCTTCAAGTATCACCCATTGATATGGGTGTTGGATAAGATCCATTTGCATCAATCAATAGAAAGGGTGACTCAACTTTCAGATAAATGGCTATTGAACCCTGGAGGTCAACGCATGAAGCGTGAAGGTAGTGAGTGAAGAGCCCGCGAGATGGCATGACTTTTATTAAAAGGAAGGGTCGCCAGACCCAGAGGGTCGATGCATAAATTGAAAAATGTGCCAGTAAGGAGTTCACATACAAAGGCTAGCCGTTCTTCCATAGGATGGGATGCCAAACCCAGAAGGTCAACGCATGAAGCGTAAAGTGTTGATTCTTGAGGATCTCTATTTCAATGATTGTGTTTTCTTCCTCATTCTTGCTCCCGGCCTTGACCTTGAATGTGAGTTCTGTGGCAGTGTAGACCCTTTACTTTCTTTGCATCTTGATGTTTTCTTACTTTTCAATGGTGGGTGAAGAGCCCACGAGAAGGCAAGCCTTTCCTCTAAAGGAAGGGTAGTGGGTTGACATATAAAGAGTAAAGATGATGGGTGAAGATCCCATAAAGCTTCTAGGAGCCTTTCGTTATTTTTATTAGCGTACAGAATTTTTTTTATAGAGCTTATCAAAATCTTATTTCTTTGTCTTGGGCTAAGCCACACTGAGAATGATTTGACGTGACCTATCAAATTGATCCAGTACGAAGAGCCCTCATGTAGGCATCCTAGAATGACCAAACATATCATGCAAAATATGAGATTTTGTAAAATTCAGGTCCAAGTGGGATTTTCCCTAAGTACTTTTTCCCTAGCCCTGTCCTTTAATTCTTTTCACCCTTAGCCTAAGTAGACATCGTCATTCGTATTCGGGTTGTCAAGGAAATGCTTTCATTTTTTAGATGTTCTTAAATCTATTATTAATTTATCAGCCATCCCAATGTCACTTAAATAATTCTCTGAACATAATACCCTAAGGATCTTATCAGGAGAACTTTGAGAATAGAAAGTCCTTTATATTGAAGTTTCTGAATTTTTCACTCACCTCAAGCTTCTTCTCAGGAGTGTTGAGCAATTTTTTTCCTTTTTTTCTTTTTTTATGAAGCCTTTCACAGTTTTATTTTCAGAGAATGGCTATTTTTGGTGAGCTTTTTTTTGTTATAAAGCAATTTCTTCTTACTAAAAAATCTCCCAAATAAAGATTCTTAGGATTTTATGACTCATTACTTGTCAAGCTTCCATCGATTTAGCTGAATGGAAAGTTAAGAGATCTAAATAGTCTCTAAAACTATTCACATCTCAAAGGCACCCATCTAGTCATTCTGAGGTGTTTTCAAGACTTAGATGAAAGTTCATTAAGGGAAGGGATTCAATCAACGTGACATAGTTCAAATCCCCCTAACCATGAGGATTTGCAAATTCTAGGAAGGTGCATCATGGTTTGGTCCAAGTTTATCCTCGTGATCTATCATAGATTCAACCTCAAGAATCATTAGAGGAGAACCCAAGGCAAGATCAACTAAGTGGTGTAATTCCTTTTGGAACCATCTCAAGGACCTCCAGAAATTGGAGTCGGAGCATCAAGAGATGCAAAAATATATTGGTTAGATAAGTAGAATATAACCGATAATGTTAGATATTGAGGTATCCTGAAGAGTCATGGGCTAATTTATAGAGACAAAGGATTCTAATAGGTTCAACATGACTATTAATAAGGTGATAAAAATCAACCCGGTTCAACAAAGCATATCCATAAGGTTGGATATGGGAGAGGTGCATCAATCTCATAATAATGCTCTTTGATCAAGAACAGAATAAAAAGTCATAAAGTTCTTGATATGTGAGGCACCAAATCCTTGTCAGGTTCAGAGTAACGGACTAAAATAAATGCTAGACAAAGGTGGTCTTAGCACCAAAATGCTCTCATCTAGAGCTTGGCCAAAAGGCATAGTTTCTCAAATCAAATGAGGCACTCTCAAATAGTCTAAGAGATGTGTATCCCATCTAAACATGGATCGACCAAGACTAGTAAGGTGTTCTAATCGATACATGTCATCAACAAGAGATTTTGAGGGTGTCCCTCAATTGCAGCATAAAACATCCATTATAGCCTTGCTGAATAGGTGAAAAGAGGTAGGATAAAGCACTCTTTAAAGAAAATGCAAGTAAACCCCTCACCGTCAAAAGTACAAAAGTCACTCTAGATGCAACGTCGGGATATCAAGAGACGTGGTGGAAAGAATTTGCTTAACCCACCAGGTATTTGCCAAAGTGGGGTGATCAACTTCTGTCCTCAAAAAAGGTGAGAATCGACGAGGTGCGCTATGAATCTCCATTTATCAACATTGGACAAATTCATCCAGCACGATGAAGAGGAAGCCACAACATTTTCCTTATGACTCGTGAAAAAAGTGGGCACATCAAGTGAGGGTGAAGCCTCTACAACAGAATCATCAATGATACCTGGCACAAAATATGGTACAGTGGCTCTAAGTACCACACCAAGGGTCCCACGCAACACCTCAATGGGTCTCATAGCATGTATAATAGAAAGAAAATATTTTGGCCTCATAACGGACCGAAAAGCGAACCTCGGTCTCCTGCTAAAAGGGCCTATAGGATAAGAAGAATAAAGAAGTTCACTTGGATGTTTGAAGGGTCTAGGTAAAGAACTTCTTTAAAGGAAGAGGACCCAGTCCTCATAGAGGGGAACGTAGAATCCCAACAAGTATAGAGACATGTAGCTAAGTCCACTGCTATAGTTATAGCAGTCTATTCCTATTCCTCTGGATGCCTTTGTCTAATGTAGGGACAGGCGAGACTTCGGAGAAACCCAAAACAACGGGAGCTGGGATGGTTGCCAAACCAGCAAAACATTTCCTCTTAAAGAGGAAGCTGCTCCTACAATCTTCTTGCTCAGAGAACTCGTGGCAGTAATAACAATAAGGACTATAGGGTGAGAATGGCCTGCATCCTGGGGAGGAAAGAACCTCTTAGAAATCCTAGCTGAAGTATAGCCCACATAGCCAAACAAAGGAGAGAAATGATTCTCAGCTGACGAGATCTCACTCTAGCTCTCATAGATAGTGCAACATCCACATGGATGGAAATCCTCAAAAGGGAAGGACTATAAGAGAGGCTAAAAAATGAGAAAGAGTATTGTAGCACATCGCCATCTGGTATTAGCCTCTTACTCAAGGAAATTGGTAGCATCGATACGGCCTACTACAACAAAAGGAGTGTCACATGCACAACTCCTCCTTTTTGAATGAGGACACTTAACAAGCATTTCACAAGGATGTGGTCCGCACAACCGGGACAGTAACACAACAACTCAACGCAGAGGCCAAAGATGCCCCCCTGAACTGGAATCGGTACATGTATATAGACCTGATGTAGGACAAGCTGCTAACTTCACAACAATCTATTCCTGGTCTTCTAGGCCTTCCTGCCTAATCGAGGAAACAGGTGGATCCTCAGGGGAACTGAAACTGAAAAAGAGCCGGGACAAAAGTCACACCGGTGAAAGTAGTGGTAGACCTACTGCTAGCAAAAGACTCACATACATATGGCAGGGAGGTCCGTGAGAACACAGAGGTATGAGTATAGAAAAGATCATCATGTGCTACGGTGTATCGCTATCGAGCGTTGATCTCTTTTTGTATGAGAAGCAGGCACGACCCAAGCTACTGCAGCAAAAACAACTTGATATGCACAACTCCCATTTTGAGGAGGAGGGCACAGAGTAAACGTCTAAGGGGCATAGAAATAGCTCGATATGCATGTATCCCTTTTTAAGAGGGAGTGTACAGAGTGAATGCCTCAGAGGGCGTAGGATCATGTAAGGTAATCTCACAGAGGTGCTTGAAGAAAACAAAAGGTATGACATCTTGAGGATCACAAAAAATACTTGGGGAAAAGGGAAAGGGTTCCCCCGACGGCAGCGATCGTGTCTATCTTTCACTCTTCCGTGTTGTGGGGCAAAAATGGACAATGATTGGAAATAAAGAGAGGTTACAAAACCAATCACAAAGTACAATGACGTTGATGCCTGCAATAATGCAACAACAAAACTGTCGAGGGTGGGATAGGGACGAAATGTATTGATTTTCTACCCCTAGCAACTGACACATGGACTGAAAAATAAGGTCTCACAAAAGGCTCAACTGTGACTCAAAGGAAAAAAACCAAGTCACGATAATATGAGCGAAACTTCTAGTACGGAGAGAGGTTATAACCCCGGAAGCAAAACTCTATGTATGGAGAGGGAGACTCATCCCCAGCGGAGTCGCCATTCTTTTTTCGTTCATTTTTCTCTTTTTATTTTAAAAGGAGTCGTCAGCTTGTCGATCATCCTATATTTCTCTTTCCCGAATAATTATCTCTTTCGGGTCATATGAATGGCTTGAAGAAGAGAGGAACAAAAAAAGATGAACATACGACAAAGTGAAAAATAAGAGAAAACACAAAATGTGGAGAACTTACATGCGGTAAACCTCACAAGGATAGGTTAAGAGTGTCTGCTAAAATAAGATCGAGCAAAATCACCTTAAACTAATATCTGTAAAAGAATACCTACGTAGATTACCCAAAATGAGAGAGTCAAGTGTAGGTGCCTATTCTTGGATCAAGAACACTCCTAAGGGGATGTATCCCACTTGATTAAATACATCTTGGGGGTACCCAAGAATACTCTCGATAAAAGAAGTTTTTCTTGGATTATCGTGAACTTGGGGCAAAAGATACTCAAAGAAAGGTTATTCTATGTGGGAACAGTCTCGATGCTTCGAAGCTCATGCTAAGCCATCAGGCAGAGGGTGAGTCTCTCACATCCTGAATGGGTAATGGCTCATCGACACACAAGTTCCATAAAATAACCTAAATCATCATTACAGGGGTATCACAACACGTTAAAGCATGTCTGGGCCATAAGGGCAGAGAAAAAATCATCGTGCCCCAAATGAGCGGTAGCTCATCGGCATCCGACTGTCAAAATGATATGAATGAAGTCAGAGAATTACAGGGCTCAAAGGGGCTCAACAAAAGGAAGGTAGAGTAATCCTAGAATGCAGAGGTAACTGAGTTGGGGTACCACAAACACATCATCCACAGCTACTAGGACCCTAAGTCTACCTGGTCGTGAAGGTAGTCGACCCAACACATCCTGAGATCCCCGATCAGCAATCCGTGAATTGTGTCATCCATGGGAACCTCGATAGCACTAAGGTCAAAGAAAGGAAACTTTATCCTATGACTATTAGAAGGAGCTCCAAGAGGTGAGACTTATACCTGCCAAAATGAAGAGAATAGCTCAAGAAAGAAAAGAAAGTGGATGTTCAGCTACAAAGCTGGAAACACTATAAACAAAAGGACTTATACCTCGTTTCAGTCTGGGAGCCTTCTAACATCCTAGGCGCACTAGATAACCACTTATATAAAGGTATGTTGCGCTAGTCAGGTTGGAGAAGCACAGGGACTCCTCCTAAGGACATGCAAAAATGAATGCAGTTTTCTAGAGCGGTCCTTAAGTATTGTGGTGCACTTTTTAATATATGCAGGAAAGTAAATGTGAAAATTTTTAAATCCTAAATATTATAATCCTAAATTTCATTTATCTTAAATATTTTATTTAGTATTTTTAAGTAGAAAAATTAAGATTTTAAGTCTTAATGAGCTTATATTTTAGCATGAAATCCCAAATAAACCACAGAAAGAAACAAGAAAAACACATGCAAGTGCAAACTTGGAACACGATGCAAAAAGTAAAATAAGCCAAATCAAATTAATAAACAGGTTGGTACTGCTGGGTCAACAATATACCCCAAAAAAGAAAAAGGCTGCTAGACTCCGCATATACATGTCTGGTCCTAATTCTATACATCAATATAAAATGCATAATTAAGATCGGGGCACGAGCATCAGTTCCTGGTCCCCTCTACGGGTTTCCACGCCCAATGCCTCGGAACCCAAGCCCATATCTTATTTCTGCTATAGGACTCTCCTAG
This sequence comes from Phalaenopsis hybrid cultivar, assembly GCA_002079205.1. Taxonomy (NCBI): domain Eukaryota; kingdom Viridiplantae; phylum Streptophyta; class Magnoliopsida; order Asparagales; family Orchidaceae; genus Phalaenopsis; species Phalaenopsis hybrid cultivar. The sequence continues at coordinate 650,908 of JXCR01121151.1, forward strand.
ACTCTAAAAGTGCATAGAGAAAAGAAAAAGACTCAATCTTGCATGAAAACAAGTATCAATGGGAAAGCTTAAATGCAAATAATGTATCATGAGCCATGCCTTAAAAGTGGGGGAGCTAAATAGCACCAGCAAGAAAAAGGTTCATAAATCATCACATGCTCCCCCATAGAGGTAACTATGTGTGTGCATAAATAGACATGACCCTCTGCAGAAAAACACCCTAAAACACTACCACACATATGCAACATGCAGTCACACTACAAGCACCGTGCAGAAGAAGGATGTCTGGCTAAGGCAACAAATCCAACAAAGAATAATAGACAGGCATCAAAAAGACTGAATAACACCTTAAATCATATTCTATCACACCATCTAACAAAAAATGTGTCAATCGAGTATCTAAGTGTGAGGTAAGTCTAGGTGTAGTATAACCATGACGAGGTCGCAGTACCGGCCCATCCTAAGGATCTGAAGGATCTAAAGGGAGTCATGAAGCGGGGTGACACGAGTTAGATCTATTAGATCTTTAGCAAAACCATACTCATGTCAATCCTGATGACATAACTCACATTACTCACCGGGATCAACCCAGCAAATAATGCTCGTTAAGGCATCGCGACCAACACGGGGTCACTTACCTAACAAGCCTAGCTTACTATCAATGCAAACATGCAAATGCAAGTGCAAATGGACATGTGACAAAAGTGATGAGTGTACCGTGGGACAGTGACTCCGGAAAAGATGAGCATGTCGTAGAGATCGCAACTCGAACAAATGGGTGTGTCATAGCAGTAGTGACCAAAAGAGATGGGCGTGCTGTAGAGGCAGCGACCCAATGGTGTGCTGAAGCGAAAATGACCAAAAAAGGATGGGTGTGTCGTAGTGATAACGACCCAAAGAAGTTATGTCGAAGCAGCAGTGACCAAAAGAGAGAGGCCTGCAGTGGCGGCAGTGGCCCGAAGAAATGGGTATGTCATGTAGGAAGTGACCCAGATATGCAAAAAGGTAGGTGAACATGCAAATAACCATGCATATGTACACACACAACATGCAGTGGTGCAAGTGGTTGGTCGACCAGGCTGTGGTGGCTAGTCAAACCAAAGTGATCGGTCAACCGGGCCGGGGCAGCCAGTTGGAGCTAAGTGAGAAGCTCATCTGACCAGGGAGGCCGGTTGGAGCTAAGTGAAGTGCTCGCTGGGCCGGAGCAGTCGGTCTGAGTGAAGTGAAGTGCTCGTGTGCTCCATGCAAAAATGCAATGCAATCCAAAGCAAGCAAACATGCAGGTAACTAACCAGGCTCGTGCTAGCAACCTAACTAGGGAAACCTAATATTTAGACACTTTGATGTGCAACATCGTCGCCTCTTGCTCTGGTGAGGAAATGTGGAGACTTTCTCCCCGGACCTTCAAGGTGGAAACTCTCCACAACGTAGCGAAATAGAATAGCTACAAAGCTTTTCTTATTTTACGAACTCCTCCGGACTTTGCAAAGTGAGCCAGCTACAAAGCTTCTCTCGCTTTACCAAGTCTGACCTCCCAACTTCTCCAAATAAATCTGGGAAACTCAAAGCAAGGAGAGTGAGGGACTCCAACCCATCAAGACGTGCTAAGGCTCATAATAAAGGGGAGCCACTTGGCTCTACAGATAGTGTTGGTTACACAGAGGAAATCCTAACCTAAAGGCTAGCTCTAGAAAATCTAAAGATACATCACGCAGGCATGTCGTCGCGCCGACCCACGACGGCGCATGCACCCCGTGTGGGTGATCAAACCCACACGCCTAGACACCACTACTCCTAAGGTTGGCTAGGAGTTTAGGGGATCTCAACACGGTGAAGGTTGCAGACGCGTTCTCTTTATGCTAAAGGAGAGCCCACATTTCCGGCAAACCCCAGCGGTGTCTGGTCCGTGTGCCAGTATACCTCACAACAGATGAAGATGGGAGCAAATGAGGTTCACAAGTACCCAAAAATAAGCATCGATTCATATGAAAATACGACCAATATGTACTTTCAAGAAGGGTTGCTTGATGCCGGTGAAAGAGGAGAACCCACGAGGATGCCAGAGGGAAGAAGTTTCGGTGGAAGCCTTTCCAGCGAGGTGGAAGATCATTATACCTCCTTGAACAAAAACATCGCTCGCTATTTGACAAGTTTGAGGTGTTCCAATGAGGTGTCTGGTAACCGGAAATGCGAGACGATAAAGTGGCGAAGGTGGTGCACCAATAGCATGCAAACAAAACAAGAAAAGCAAGAAGAAATGCACAAAATCTGGAGTTGCGTGTTGGAATAGGTTGATCCATCACGAAATCAATGCCGACAAGGGGGTAGGCCGGCTAGGTATGACCGTGAGGAGGGGAGGTTGAAAGATGACCGGCCAAAAGGAAGAAGTTCTCCCGAAAATGGTGGAGGCAGGCTGCAGATGGAGGAGCCCAGCAGCAAAGGAAAACCCTGGCGAAATCGGCAGCTCCGGCGGTCGAGAATCACATCAGCGATGTTGAGTGGTGATTGTTAAATCAAGGTGTGTGGCTGGACAAGAGGGAGAGGCTCTGACGTGTGGCTAGCCGACAAGGTCTGCTTTGGGAGAGGAGGTCCGACAGCTGGAGAGCGCCAAAAACTTCATTCGCCGGTTTTAGGAAAGCTGGAGGGTTTTGCAAGGACTAGCAGCGGCTTCGTGCGATAGGTTTTAGGAGGGAGGAGAGATGCGTGAGTTTTTAAAAGAAAAGATAACATTTTCTTTATAATAATAATAGTAGTAATAACATTATTATTATTATTATTTATAGCTCCATTTCACACATTTGTCTGAGATATGTCCTCGCAGTGAAATGAATTTCCCCTCTAGGTAAAATCAACATTCCGACGCACTCGTGTGGTCTGTTTCGTTGTCCGGGGTCATCTAGACAACTCCACTGACGATCGGGTTGATTTGAGTCAATTTCACAACAAATAATATCCATCGACCGATCGAAGTGATCTGATGTGCCAAATACCAACCGGCCTTTGCCTAAGCATAAACCAAATCCTAGTAGAATGACCTTGGCTATGTGCACCTCAAAACATGCCGAAAGGTCCTTGATGGGTGTCTAAACTACTGGATGGCTGTGGACATACCGTAAGTTATCCCGAGTCATGCAAGTGGATACCATACACTTGTAACATCAAAAATTGATGCCAACATTTCCCATTTGCAATATCAATTCTTCCATTGATAAATTTTTCTCCTTACTCTACAAATTATTAAAACTTGGGGGGGGGGG